>BQNB010006751.1:15000-78284 GCA_026074375.1 Tanacetum coccineum | reverse complement strand
AGTGTAAATAAATTAGTGGGCCCTTGATTTTTATTAAAAAGAAATGTTGTATATATTTAACTTATTTGTGATTGGTGAACATGATATATCATGTTTCACTCAACTTTAGAGGATTCTAATCCTTGAATCAATGACCTCCTCCCACTACTACACAAATTGACATAGAGCCCTTTAATAGAGCCCGGTTTTTGTGAAAAACGAGCTTTAAAGGGATTTCGCCAGGTATAGAGCCATGTTTTCCCGCAAAGAACCGGGCTCTATGTGAAAACCTCTTAGTGCCCGGTTTTTTGATTCAAAACCGGGCTCTATTCTTATTATAGAGCCATGTTTCCCCCTGAATCACCGGGCTTTATGTGTTTAACCTTTAGAGCCCGTTTCTTCTACAAACTAGAGAGACTAAGCTAATTCGGAGGTACCAAAATGCTACAATTGATGTTGTTGTTCAATTGACCTTTTTAATATATCTCATGTATTTTGTATTGTTAGATAATTAAGTATTGATTTCGGAATGAAATTGTTGAAATTGGTTGTTTTTTAAGCTCTTTATGGGATTTATAAAATTACATGACAATAAAATAATCAGTTGTAAATGGGTGTTTTTGTTGTATTTTACTGTGATAAATGGGTGTTTTAGTTGTGCTATTAGATGTCATAAATGGGGCGTTTGGTAAAACTTTTTTGCTCGCTGGTAAAACTTTTTTGCTCGCACAACTAGGGTGTTTGAGCCTGCTGTTAGCTGTCAAAAAGAGGGGTTTCAGGACCTAGTATTTTTTTTTGTCATAAATAGGATATCTGGTTGTGGTGTTTGCTGTCGTAAATGGGGTGTTTGGTTTTGGTGTTTGCTGTCATAATTGGGTGTTTATGCGTGCGATTTCTCTCAAATTAGGACAATCACATTCTAACTTTATGACCAAGGTGCCAAGCTATGTAGGACTCCGAGTGGACTGCAAGTTAGAAGGTCTTGGATTGGTTCTTTTGAGGAGTAATTTTATATGGTCGTCTAGCCGCTTATGGGGCAGTCAGTCAGTTTGTCCATTGTATTTCTTTTTTGTATTGAGGGGTTTTCATGTATGCATGATTCTGATTCTTTTTGGTATGCTTGAACGAATTGATTGGTTATCTTGCTGTTCTAAACATTAATGAAGTTTTTCCAGTATAGACCTTGCTAGCCCCTTACCGTTAAGCAAGCATAAAAGTCAGAATATGAAAAGGAGCCTAAGCAATGAGGAACCACAAGCGGAAACAAGTCGCTTGCGGGCACCAAAGAAAGGTCACATACGACTGGTATGTATACCAGTGGCTTTTCTTTATGTTTCTAAGTTTGCTTTTGATGTATATGTTGTGTTTGCCGACTTCATTACTTACTGTTTGCTATAACATATAAGCTTGTGAATTAGTATTCACATTTGTATAACAATATACTTCTCTGTGGTAATATCAATAGTTCTGTTGAAAGAAATATAAATCATAGATGAATCAGTAGATAAATATTGAAGACATAAATAATGTTTCAGCGTTGTCTACTGGATGTTGTTGAACCAATATATTCACGATTGATTTTCCACGCCATGTTAAGCCAAACCGTCTTTATGTTTAAACCGAGAATATGATTCTAACCATGTTAGCATTCTTTATTTTAGGGACATGATTGAAGTGGTAATTATGCAGTGCACAAGGATCTGTTTTCTCATTCGTTCGGTTAAATCTAAGTAATGATAATTTTTTGGATTATTTTACGTGTATCAGTGGTATGGAAGTAGTTAATGATGGTGTTCACCTATGTTTCTAGACCACGTATTACATGGACACTGATTTTTTTCTCTCTCAAAATATAGACCTGTCTGTGCCAAAAGGTAACTCTAGCTTCCTCAACGCCGGCTTCTAAACCATGACTGATTTAAATTTTCGGATGTGTTACTACTACGTATATCCAAGCAGCATTGGGTTAAGGGTAACACTACTACCACAAAAGTATAATAAATATATAGTATATGTATGCACAAAAAATTATAAAAAAGAAAAAGAGGCTTTAGCATATGCATGCATTTATTAACCATAACAAAATGTAATGGTTACTTTCTAATGAAGCTTTCATCATTTGAAACTGCAGTTACAAGTGGAATATCATTATCCATCAGATCCATTGTTTGTTGGTTTTTTAAGCTACATTTGTTGAAGTTCAATTTGACCCGTATTGGTTTTTAAAGCTACATCAGATCCATTGTTAGTTGGTTTTTAAAACTGCAGTTACACAAACACCACCCAGATCTCCTGGACTTGATCTTTCCGAGGATGAGAATACAGGTTAAATAACTTGTTCCCTATATTTTATAATGTTAATGGATACATCTTTTAAATCTGTAAATATGTCATGATTAAACAACTAACAAGATGTATGGTGACTGGTATCAACTAAAAATTGCAGACGGTTAAAATGTGTAGAAAAGTGACCAGTGCAAGAGCAAAAAGGAGTGCAGATGGCGTCACCGTCTCGACAAAATGGTTAAAATGTATTGAATAAGAAAAGCAAGAAAATGTCATCACTGTCTAGACAAAATCATAGCAGATCAAGTGATCGGTTTAAGTATCAGGACATCTCAATCAACCGTAACTTGGCTACCTTTAGTTTTCGCTGAATGGGTAAGTTTGCAGATGTTAAAAGTAGGGATATAAAGGCTAGCGTTGTTGTGACAGGGGACCTTGAGGCTCCATTTTTAGTCTCGTTTTCTTTACTTCTGTGCAAACTGTTTATTTGTATGTTCTTTCTGTTAATGTGTAACCAAGCTAGTGTCATCCTTGTAAGTTGATATGTGACCAAGAAACTCAGATTCTACGCGATTAGATCCCCCTTGAACTGTATCTTGTCTAAGCCAAGTATGTTATCAATATAACTCAAATGTTGAATCTTTATTAAGTGTGCAGCTTATATTGTTATCAATTCTCAATTGTTGTAGTGCATATTAATTATGATTATGGTTTGCTGGAGACATCGAATGGTCAAATTGGGTAAGTATCGATGTAATGGCTAGCTGGAAATGGAGCATGAAAGTTTTTTTTTTTTTTTCAAATATAGCCATGTTTCTTATCATAAAACCGGGCTTTATATCATGTTATAAAGCCCGTTTGAAAAACTGGGCTCTATGTCAATGTTGAATAAAGTCCCCTCCCCTTTGACCCCCACACCGAAAACGGGCTCTATGTGCTGTTTCAACCGGGCTCTATAGCATTTTTTGTAGTAGTGTTTGCAAGTTTTTGCTTATAAAACGTCACTAATTCTTAAATATAATGAATCTGAAAAAAAATTCTTTGTAATTTGATTAAGGTGCAACGTTTTTGATAAATCAAACTACTTATAGCTCCAAAATCTAACAACTTCTATTAGTCATTAATTTGTTCTTTTTGACTCCGATTTTACTAATAAAACCCTAGCAAGGAGCTAGAGAAATTAGGAGATTATAAAGTTTGCACAAGCAGATATAAGATTATTGATCCAAACAATCCGATTGATCACAGAAACATCCAACTTATCAATTTGGCTTAATATATTTTTCAACTGATCTATATGAATATGAAAAAATTTCACTTATCAGCCGGTGGTTAGGGTTTCATCATCTTTCTAAGTAATGTTTTGAAAAGAAGGTATTTGTGTGTGTGCACTGTGACAGCAAGTAAAATAAACCTTGCTCTTCTGTTTTGAAACCAAACTTCGATCTGTCTAGGCAGAAGATGCAACTTCTTTGCAAGTTCGTGTTTCTGTCCCTGCAATCAAAAACAATTATTTCCAATCATTTTATAATTTCATAGATGTCAACCCTAAATGCTTTTTTGTTTTTAATTATCATTATCATGTTTCGGTGTATGATCAAAATGAAGTTATACAAAATCTGAATGCTAAAGAGATACATATTAAACGCAAATAACAGTCATAAAGCAAATCATTCTTATCATCCATATGAATCGTGTGATCACTATATATGTTCAATTCCATAGGATATTTTTCTTTTTTTAATTTTGTTGATGAGCGTTATTTTAAGGAAAATTCTAAAGAACGCAACTAGCATTGAGCTAGAAAAAAGGAGTTGCAAGGCGTATAACAAAAATTGGATCATTTGTCCGCTCTAACCATCTAGGAATCAATTTTTTACATCTATGAGAGCATACCATGAGCATTTTATCCATCATAGTTTCAGATGTATCATTCCAAATAAATTTATAGTATGTCCTGTTAACGAAGTTTTTATTTACTTAGACAAAGACCTAGGGTTATTTTATTTTCCAGAATCATATAGATTACAAAACAGTAGATACAAAAATTGTTGTTCACACCATCTATAACTGTCTTATCTGTATAACACCTTCTACATAAAGCGAGTCGAGTGTTATTAAAAATGAAGAAGAGCATACCGTATTGAGGCCCCCACCCCCCCCCCCCCTCTACTCTGGGGGGGGGCTTTTGAAACCTATCTTCAAGCAGGTAATTTGTTCAGGTGTAGTTTTAGCTTCTTCCTTGATCCATCACTATTGTCGTGATAAACATCCAAGTTGCTAGAATCACTTCTCTTTATACCTCTGTTTTCTTTTTCTTTGAGGTCATCTATGGTTTTACAACTACATGAATCTTGATCATATTTCTCTTCATCATGCTTATGATCACAAATCTCCATGATTAGTATTCTTTGGACTTTGGTTGCACGTGGCATTGCTAAGATCCAACTAAACCCCGTCGTATTTTGTTTTTAATTTGCTTTTCTCTTTTAACATCCATCCTATCCCATAATCTAAGTGTTGTGTATACATCTCTCTTCTGATTACTCATAATCTTGCACAACCGGAGAAAAAAATTATCCAACCTAAAGACCAAAGAACTTTAAACAAATTGTGTTGAACACAGTTTTGAAGTTGAAAGTATTGATGGATGAAAATATGATATTCTATATCTTATATATATAATGATTCAGTCCTACCATTTATTGTGAGGTATTCAAAGTTGTAAGTAGTTTTTTAAGTGAGTTTTAGATGAGTATGGCTCGATGTTAAACTTGTTTTAAATGCCAATTAATTAAAGGTGATCAATATTTTCAGTTACCTTACAATGAAGGACTATCCATCTATTTGTCTATTCCACACTTCCACACTATATTTTAAAGGTGATAACCCTTAAGCTTGTTAACATTGGTTGCAATTAAAAACAAATAAGTGCATTTAAATCACATGTATGTTGTTCAAAAAAATAAGAGCTTATAAATAGCATTTTCATATGAACCACAAACACACGTTTGAAGCAACATCACAACTCAGTATGGATGAAAATTCTAAAGCCTCACCTAAACACACTTTTCTAGACCAATGGGGGCATAAACCCTACTTGCCCTCATTATGTTCTCCCCCTGATAATAATGATTATCGGTTGCGTAACGTTTTTGTTAATTAAATTCTTTGTTTGGTCCTTTAAGCAAGTCAAAGCTATAACTGGAGATTTAGACCCCCAAAGTAATGTTCCTATTATTCTACTGTGTCTCCTAAAGGTCCTCAGAATGTAGCGAATAACATAAGATTGAGGTTTGGGAACAAAGCTACGGCTATGTTGCTTTTATTTAGGCTAAAAAGGGTTTCCAGTAATTTTATTATGCCAAAAAAAAGTTAAGTACAAGGGATGAGGGTGAGTCCCACATCTCCGCCCATTAAATAGGCGAACAACTTCCTTTAAGGAAGGGAGGAATACAAACTAGATTTAGACTTAAAAAGAAATTACCATTACGGAGGAGACTATTTCTTCATACGACCTCTAACATTAAACTAGCCATTCAGTTTACTAATCTCGCTTGAATGCATGTCTGGTATTCTTGGTCCTGCATTCAATTTTTACGCTTATTTTTGCATTGGGCCAGCTAGCTCTCGAGATAATCATCTATTGCTCAGTTGTTGGGGGGTGGTACTTAGCCTGCTTGCGGGAGCCATGATGTACATTTTCATGCGTATGAGTGCAATATCGGGGGCATGACTCACGCCCTCTCCCGCTTATATCTGTGCGTCACCTGAATGAAAGGGTCTGTCCTTTATATTATCGCCGCAGTACTACAGGGCGGTCATTCTAAGTGATGTTAACTGGGCATTTCGTGTAAATGTTATTTGTTCTAACTCATTAAGGAGTAAGTGAGTTACACCTCCCCCCTACTTGCGTACTCAATACACTCTCTCGATACGCATCTCCTAGGTGTCAGAATGTCGGAGCTACTAGAGTTTGCCTCTTGGCGGCCAAAATGAGTATAACCTATTGTCCCAATACACAACCAACACAAACCTCCAACCTTCCCACCCCAATCTAAATAAACCCACCCCCACAAAACCATACAACCCACCCCACAACCCCCACAACTCACAACCCCACCCCCCCCAAACCCACACCCCCCCCCCCCCCCCCCCCCCCCCCCCCCCCCCCCCCCCCCCCCCCCCCCCCCCCCCCCCCCCCAACTTTCTGCCCACCTCCCCTACTAGGACTACTCGACTCCGCACATTCCAGAAAGTAGATGCTACTAGAGTTCTGCCCTTCGGCTGGCAATTAATGAGTATATCCCCTATTGCGTACCCAATGTCTACAATCATTATCAACCGAATTAAGCGCATCAAATGAGTTTGAATTACTAACCTCATTGGTAGGCTTCACGTTTTTATTCTTGTTCCCTCCATTGTTGGCAATAAACTTTTTAAAGACAGGTTGATAGACTTGTTGTTTCATTGGTTTAAATCCCATCTTCTATCAAACTGGAATTCCTTTAGGAGTCTGACTAGTCTTTTTCTTTGTCACACCAAAATCTATATTTTTTAGACATTCCTCAAGAACATGGCCAAAGACCTTGCAACACGCACACCTAGGAAATTTCCACACATACTCAACACAAATATTACGAGCATAGTATCCCTCCCCAGCAATTTTAGGCATAGCAGCCATAATGTTATCTTTCAACTCCACATTTGCTCTAAGCTCAATCATAGCTCTAGCATAGCTAGACCTGCCCCATGATTGCATGCACATATCATAAGAGGGTACCTAATTTAGTAGCAATTGCACTCAATCCATCCTCACTAAAAGCCGTAACAGGGACCCTATGGAGTTTTACCTAAACTGGGACAATACCCACATCTTCTTCATGTATTACATCCGATGCCACATTTTCAGAATATGGCAGAGTACTACGAATAAACCCATGGGTCTTTTTCAAGCATTGCATCAGACCATCCGAAGAAACTAAATTGGGAAAGGAAAAATAATAATCATAGTACTGAGCTGAACCTAGATGAACAAACCCATATTTACCCCAAGTATTCCTAACATAGTAGCAACAAACAGCGGTAGGCACCCTCTTTCACAGAAGAAAACCATATACAGTATTAGCAAATCGTTCATTATAGTTTCAATAGATTCAACCGGGTAAACCTCATCCTATCTCTTTACCCGGTCGTAAAAAATGTACGAATTTTACATTTTCCCACTTGATTGTACCAGTAACATGAGCATTCAAAGACTTACGAGGGGCCATTACAGTTGACAGATTTTCCTCGAAGGCGTGGTGGGAATGATTCCTAACCTAGTAGTATTCAAACAAAGATCTTTGTTTTTTCTTAGGCCACGGTCTCGTCAAACCACAGAGGGTGAATGTACCTCTCTTGTCAACAAAGTCTAAAGGGAATGACATTAATCGTTAGTCTCACCTGATTCCAATGTCGAACCAATTACATCCGTCTTTTTACTATGATTACTCTTCCTCCCTCCCGATCCCACGGAACCCTCGGGATTTCTTGATTACACCAGGCAAGACAACATACACCACCAAATACGTAAACTAATAAACCTGAAATAACCCGTATTAGATCAACTGAAAATCTAAACCCTAGAGTATGTGTGATCACAATAATCAAAAATAGGAAAAGAGTAGCAAAATATAAACAATATGTTATAAAGAATCTCAATCATTAAGCAACCCTAGTTACGATTTTATTACAGAAACCCTAAGATCGAATTGATGCCGAATCGATAAAAATCAACCCACGACACAAACTGTGATAAGGAAGTAAACAAGTGTTTAATCCTGATAACAATTATAGCATGGAGTAATTAAATTGAACCAGAATTAGAGACGATTTAGGGAAAAAATAAAAAGGTTTAGTCGCCCAAGAAATCGCTAAAAAGGGTTTCATAGGAGGGTGGGTCCGATTCTTTTATAGCAATTTTAAAAGAGAGATACTGTTGATTTAATTAAATAAGTATTTTGATTTTTGATTAGTACCGTAAGAAGCAGCATACTTTTTTTTATCATCACAGTTATTGGAGGCGGATCTGTTGTACTAGCAATTGTGTTGATGGTAACAATCTTTTGCATTTGGAAATGCTCATTGAATACTTGTGTTGCCTTATTTAGGCATAAAACTGAGGACGACAAAAGTGATGAGGCATTTGTCATGCTATATGGATCCTTGACCACAAAACTATATAAGTTATGGAATTCAGATATTAACAAACTCATTCAAGTAAAATTAGAATCAGGGAGAGTTTTGGAACTGTCTTAAATGACAAGTTTTTAGGAGGCTGTTATTAAACAAATAGATGAGTCGGCCCAATTTAGTATATATGCGGCGTACCCATTTGGTTTGATTAGGTTGCTTTAGTCTGTATGCTATTGTATTAGTACTTAAAAACATATACAATTCCAATGTACAAAACTCAATACAATTTACAATAATATATCCCTTGAGGTTTTATATTGGTTTAGAACCAAAACCCTAAAACAACTTTTTTTTCGCAACAGTTCCGGTCACCTTTTCAGCCGCCAAACAACCCCACATAATCATCACCTCCGCTGTTGCCGCCGCGGCTGAGTCGGGGGGGGGGGGGGGGAAAAAAAAAAAAAAAAAAAAAAAAAAAAAAAAAAAAGAAAAAAAAAAAAAAAAAAAAAAAAAAAAAAAATAGAAAAAAAAAAAAAAAAAAAAATTAAAAAAAAAAAAAATAAGAAACAAGAAAAAAGGTATTGTTTATCGAGTACTGTTCACTGGGCACTATTCACTGATATGCTGTTCATCGATCACTATTCACCAAAAGTTACAGTTCATCAGTAAAAAAAAGTTAGAGTTACGAAAAAAAAAACAAAAAAACGAAGGAATATTAATATGGCTATGATTCCAGCTTTTACCACGGTCGATAAAACGGCTCACAATTCTCGTAAGTTCGCTTTTTACCCCTCTTTCACCCACATAATATGGTTATTGGGAAAAACTATGATTTGAAACCATTCCTCATCACAAACAATTTGATGGGTTATATGGATGGTTCAATACCGTGTCCATCAAAAACCTTATCCGTTACCGATGGTGCCACTATTCTAAAGGAAAACCCCAATTATCCAATTTGGGTCTCCAACGATGCCCACGTTCGTATGCTAATCATATCTACAATCTCAGAAGCATCTTTTCGCCATGTTCAAGGTAATACTTCTCACGATCTTTGGTTGTCCCTTAAAAAGGCGTATGCACCTCATTCCACATCTAGGGAATACACTCTCAAAACATAACTTTTAAGAATAAAGATTCACGGTGATGAAACTCTTGATGCTTACTTAAATCATGCTCAAGAATATGCTGATGCACTCTCCACCATTGGTGAAAACACTATAAAAGAAAAAAGATTCGTTTGCTTGTATTCGGTCTTCGTGAAGAATATAACGGTATTATAACTACGATCACTGCCCGTCAAAGTCCAACTGCATTTAGCGAGTTTCATACACTCCTTAGTGATCATGATAATATGCTTAAAAAAACTTGTACACCCATTGCACCATATGGTCCATAAGCCTTTTATGGTGCTCGCCCATCAAACAACAACAGGAGTAACAATAAAAACAACCATGGCAATCGCAACAAATCTCGTGGTAACAAATCACCGAGTTGGAGTCGGTGATAAATGGTCGTCAATTTGATTGGGCATACACCCAAAACATGGCACTTGCAATAGATGTGGTATTGGTCACATTCCATCACAATGCCCTAATCGTGACCCTTCTACTATTTGCACTCAGTCATCCGCTAACTTTGGCAAATGCCCCTGTGCAGCAATCTCTAATGCTTCTGCAAATTGGCATTTAGACACCGGAGCAACTAGTCATGTGACACCTGATTTGGAAGCGATGGACAATTCAGAGTTATATTATGGTGACGACGCACTTCATGTTGGCAACGGTAAGGGTCTTCCTATTCTTCATATTGGTTCATCTAAAGTTTACTCACCACAAAAGACGTTTTCTCTCAAAAACATTCTGCTTGTACCGAAATCTCCCAAATCTCCTTTTGTTCAAAATTTTTATCATGATAATGATGTATTTCTTGAATTTCACTTCCTTATTTTTTTGTAATAAGATCGTGTCACTCTCACCATCTTTCCTACGGCTAAGCAAACATGGTCTCTACACCATTACTCTTCCTCAACTAAAGTCCATCAATAAAGTATCTTTTTTGGCTGTATGAGCTTCCCCAACCATTTGGCATAGACTGCTCGGACATCCCCATCAACGTCTTTTGCATTCTATGCTTTCTAATTTTTCTCTTTCCATTACAAATAAAAGTCTGTCAAGTTTCTGCAATTCTTGTCCATTGGGAAAATCTTCAAAACTACCTTTATTTGAATCTAGACTTTAAAGTAACAATATCTTAGACTTGGTTTATTGTGATGATTGGGGTCCCGCACCTTTGTTATCGTTTAAAGGTCATAGATATTTTATGTTGATCATCATTCTCGTTACATGTGGATATATTATTTAGCTCAAAAATCCGATGTGTATTCCACTTTTAAATCATTTGTGCAAATGGTTGAACGTCAATTCACCACAAAATTAAAGAATGTTCAAACCGATTGGGGTGGTAAGTTTTGCAATTTAGCTTCGTTTTTTTGTTCGCTGGGAATTATTCATCGAAGATCTTATCCTCATACAAGTGAGCAAAACGGCTTTGTTGAACGTCTCAATCGCCATGTTATGGAGACCGGTCATACTCCTCTTGCTCAAGCATGTGTTCCTCAACATTTTTGGTATTATGCTTTTGATATTGTTGTTTACCTAATCAATCGCATGCCCTCTCGCACATCAACAAACAAGTCATCTTTTGAACATATATTCAAACGGTCTCCCGACTACTCTTTTCTTCGTGTTTTTGGGTGCCTATGTTTTCCCCATCTTCATCTGTACAATCGTCACAAAATGGATTTCTGTTCCACTCTGGGTGTCTTTCTTGGCTACAGCCCTTCCTATCATGGATATCATTGTCTTGATATCTCTACCGAGCGTCTTTATATTATTTGACATATTCGTTTTAATGAAGCACAATTTCCCTTCGATATCCCTAAAACAACTTCCCTACCACTTTGAATACTCTCCCTATTACTCCTCGGAATCGCCTTATTGTAATTCCTACTATGGACCATCAAGTCCATCTAATTAATCCCTTTACTACTCAGAGAATGTCTCAGACGATGAGGAAAAATCCTTAATGTACTAATTGAGTACGAAAACGCAGGAACACTACGCCAAGAAAGAATAATTAATAGTTTTGACGGGGATGACCTTGTATTCGAATTCATGATAGGCTTTAGGAAGTTTACTGCCTATCGCGAACCTTTTCTACCAATGAATATCATCTCGCCTAAAGCCTATAATACTATAATAATAGAAGGACTGGAGGGGATGAGAAAGAACCTAGTTGCCATTGTTAAGGATGTTTATGTGTTTGTCGGGAGTTTCACCTATATCACGGATTTTGTTGTGTTAGCAGACATAGGAGAATTTATCATGAGTGACATGGCTGAAGTCTTAATGGGCAGACGCTTTAGAAAAATCACTAAGCTCGAATATGACGTCGGTAAGGGACTAGTCTCATTCACCAAGATCTTCGACACATACACATATAGGATGCCACGTACAATACCGAGGCTCAAGAACTTTAACTAGAGTAAGGTCCCACCATTGTTTGAACTTAGCCAAAACGACTTAATGAACGGACTTAGGTACCCTTATGAAAAGAATAAATTTCTGTACATAAACTTCTTAAACCTAGGTCCCAAATACCAAGTGAATGACAGTATGAAGGAATGGCTCATTCGTGGGCACGTGAGCATTCACGAAACAACGTAAGGACGTGTGACTTCGAGTCTAGCTAAAAGACTCGTAAATAAAGAAAAGCGTTGGAAGGAACACCCAATTTACATTTCCCGCATATTAGGAGTGTTATGTTGTGTTTTTATTTACTTATAGTTGTTTTTATTATGTTTGAACCACATTGTAATCATGCTTTGTTTGTCGTTAACTTCGTCTTAAATTCAATCAAATGTATTTTTGCTAGATAATAAGTGTAGGGATTTTATCCGGCTTTTAAGCAATTTCATAACATTAATATACATTGTATTTGATTAATTAGCGTCTGTTTCGAGTCTTATGATTTGAATTGTTAAATCTTAGGTTTATGCAGCTAGTTGTATTTGAATTACTTTTTGGAATCAAGTTGCGGAAATTTTTCATCAAAAAAAATAAATTTCATTTCATTAGAATGTGGTGACGGAGTAAAGAGTTTACATGCGACGCCGTCACTCGACCACTATGTTCGACGGGGTCACACAAAACCCTGACTTGCGTCAATACGCCCAGGTCTAGAAAACTTATAAGTTTTTCATTATTTTTGAAAATAAAAACTTTGACACAACATTTAAAATATGTACTCTCTCTGCCAAACAATGTGTTTGACAATTCTCTCATTCCTTTCTTTACCTTCTTTTTCGTGTCATCCCTAAAATTTCCAACATTGTATATTTGTATATGTTCATTTTATGCTGGTATAGTTGTCTTTGTCTTTGGATTACATGGTTATATTTGATATAAAAGCTTTGAAGTTCTTAGGAAGTTGCATTGGATGATTCATGGAGGACGATTTAAACTAGTTATCGCATGTTTCTTCTCTATTATTGAGGGGAGTACTAGTTTCTTTTACTTGTTTTCTTTTCCTTTTCTTCATTTTTACGGGTAATTCTATAGAACATTAGGGACAATGTTTAACTTAAGTGAAGGGGGAAAATAAGCCTTAGAAACTATCATTTCATTTACCATTTGCTTTGTACTTAAAATGATGGGTAATATATAGAAACATAGCATAAGAGGAAATTTTAACTGAAATTTAAATTTTTTTATAACACATACCAAAGAAAGCCGAGTATTAATAGCGTCACATGGATAGGAATTTATATTACTAGCACAAAAACCCTCATAATTTCACCCCCACAATGTGAGGTTCGCCCTTAGATATTATACCTTCAGCTTGTTCGAGTTAAGGATTTAAGCAATCATGTGTGTTTATTCCATCGTTACAGATGTGTATGCGTGGTTTTGTCGCCTTTTCTGGAACATTGGTATTGGTTATTTTAAGATTATAAGAGTGTACCGGTAGTATATTAAATTCTAGAACTTGTTATTGTGATGCATTCTGAGACTGCATAGTAAGTATTAGGAATTGCTAGTTAAGAGGCACTAGGATTAACCTATGTTTTAAACTTGCAAATGTTATGATGGTCACCTCGATCATATAACTATCATTTTAATATTTCTTCTATTTATGTATTACAGAAAGACCATAGGAGATTTCTTAGGAATTCCTGAATAGCTATTTTCAGAAGTATATAAAGTTGAATTTTGTAACCCTTAAACCAATCGTTACAACCCAAATCGCCTTAGACTATATTGTATGTACTCACTTTTTAGTACATTATTGTGGATACCCAAGTTAATTATTTTGAGTACACGGTTGCTAAGTCCTTATCCTTGTAAATACTGTTTTGGGACGATTGGGATTCATGGTAGTATTTATTTTGCGGAAGAATGGGGAAGAAAAGTTAAGTTAATACCCTCATACGTTTGTTAGATGATCTCCATGTTATTTTGATCACCCGTAAATCGGGTCACTAGTTAGATTCTAAATATCAAGCATGTAGGGTACGTGTTATAAACCCCATGTGATGTATTATGTTATTTAAAAAAAGAAAAAAAAGAGAAAAACATAAAAGAAAATGAAAGAGATTGATATACAGTTGTGTAGAGTTTGTATATCTTTGTCCGAGTCTTGTCTTAGCAACCAAACCAGCGTGTATTCGTATAAATAATTAGCTAAGTCTTCAACTCCAAATTCACCAAAAGCCACCCAAATGTATTGTTAGCCTCAAAATAATGAGTCGAACAATGAAGTTCGTTCATTACTAATATTAGGTCTCGATCTTTATTTATGTAATGTTATAATAGGCTAGAAAGGGTAATCAGGCTCGTTTATGTAATTTAATCGGTCACGTGTTATGGGCTAAAACCCAAGTAATTTCAACCATTCTCTTTTTCTTCTCTGTACTTTCTCTCTCTAACCTCTCTCTAAAATTCTTCCTTTTCTCCTATCTTATTTTCTTGTTACCATGGTGAAGTGAAAGTGTTCTTGGGTTACCTATATTTGGTATCATAAACATATCATTCATGATTACAAAAAAAATATTGTTACATTTATAAACTACATCTCAATTAACACGACTAAACTTAGAACAACTTTCAGCAATTACCCATTTTTTTGCTAAAAGAAATTTATTTGACCAGTTTGAAATAAAAGAAAACCCATTTTGACTCATTCACTTCTAATCATGTCATAATTATCTATCTGTTCATGTATCATAATTTAGGCTTCAATATATTGAAAAGATTAAAAATTCTCCGTAAATAAGATATAATGATAATCAAAGTTAAGAACGAAACTACGAAAACATACCGAACCCGCGAACCATACCTATTATTATGATTGTCTCCCATCATAAAAATAGCATAAACACATTAATTTGGCCACAGTTTCAAGATTAAGGTCACATTATAAAGAGGTTGAACTAAGCTCATTATGTTTAACCAATGTTACCCAAACACCCCCTTAAGCTCATCCAAACACTATATTTTTCATTGTGCTTTACTACGACATAACTTGATATAGTAATATTTTTTTATGATAAGTTTACAACAACAACGTTTCTCAATCTTGCATGAGCAGTGTATGGAGATTTTTTAAGATAAGTTTGCTTCGATTTTTTTATGATAAGTTTGCTTAACTTATTTTAATAAGCTTACCCAAACACCCCCCAATTATGCAAAGTTTTCTTAAGTTGTTTTTTCACGAATACTATATAGACCATAATATAAATTAGACTTAAGTTGCATACTGACTTTGGTTAGGCACAACTGGTGCATCAATGAAGCACACCTTCAAAATTCATGATTTTGTTCTTCAAGCTTCTGCCAAACTAGATAAAGAACGAAAATTTATTGGAGCGACAAAAAAATACTTAAAATATACACTAAAAAGTTAAATGGAAAAGAGTCGTGAATAACATACCGAGCTCTATAACCTTCAAGGTAGTGCATCTTGGGCTTCAAAGAACTTTTGTGAACTCAATAAAGGCTTAAGATGTTGAACATACATAGGGTCAATACTTAAATCTTTACATCTGAGACATGAAGTACCTTTTCAATTCCTTCCTAATCTGAAAGGCGAGCACAGGCTTCCTGGTGCATACAAAAATCAAGTGTATAATATAAGTAACTTTTTATATTTGAACAAAGGATATATCACTAAACAATTTTACTTCACGTTCAAAGTTGATAGTCTCTAAGAAAATGTGCAATCGAGAGAGTACATACAACTTGGTAGCGCCACTCAAGGAATTCATTAAATCCCAAAATCATAAAATTGATCTATTAGATAAGCTAAAACAATGAATTAATACCAAAATCGTTGTATTTCCACATCAACTATACCAATGAAACACTAAGAAACACAACTAAAACCTCTGATTCACGTGACTTCATCATGGGTTTTAATTATTTTTAATGCTTAGATCATTCATTTCTATGATTGATGATTGTTGTAGAAACAATCCAATCAGTTAAGGAATTATAGCAAAATCGAAAACATCAAATCATTGTAATTAAAAAATTAAATTAGAGATTGATCCCAAAATCTTACCAAGTTATTCAGTCAATGTTGTTATGGTCGATGGATTGTTGGGATGTGGTAATAGTGTGTTTTGTGGGAGAGGTATGATTATTATTATGCGTGTATTATAGTGATTTTTTTTAACTTGTCATTAGACACACCCTGATAATCTTTACAAAATTATATCCGCTTTTCTCAAGTTTCATTCTTTTCGCTTTTGACACTTATAATTTTGTGTTAGTTTTTTCTCTCAAACAATAAAAACGATTTTTTTTTTGAACGGCAGATTATATAAAAACAAAACTAGCAAAGAGCTAGAGAATTACAAAGACAAGGTTCTAGGATATTTCATCCATGAGATCCAATCAATATTATTTTTACATCTATTAGAACACAAAGTGAAAGATAATAAAACAATTTCATCAAAGAGAAGATCCAAACGCGGCCGAGAATTTCCAAAAAGCACCTGGTTGCGAAATTTCCAAATCACCCACCACATAACCTAGAAGACACCTTACAAAACATCCTTAACAACTTTAGGAATCCGAATAGACTTAAACCAAGTAATCCACTCTTCATAAGAAGAAAATTCAGGAATATCAAAATCCCACCAACGAGCAACTTTACGCCAAAGAAGCTGAGCCATAAAGCACGAGAAGAAAAGATGCGAGCAAGACTCATCAGCTAAACTACAATTAGGGCAAACAATAGAAGGGATATCGATCCCACGGAGAGATAGATTTAATCTCGTGGGGAGTTTATCCAAACAAACTTTCCAACCAAAAATATTAATTTTTATCGGCACAACCTTTGCCCATCTAGTAGGAGAACTAATTGTAGGTAAAAGTAAATCATCAATGTATGTACGAGCCGAACTAACTGAGTACTCACCAGAAGGATCAAGTAACCACACCCATCTATCATTTGAGTTGGAGAGAATAACTGAATCAACGAGCTCAACAAGCTGAATGAATTGATCTTCTTCCACACCACCACGAGGAGCTCTACGAAAAGAAGCAATAAGAGTGGCCTCACTAATCTTTTCTGCAACTGTGATATGTTTCCTGTTCTCTAGTGCATACAGCCGAGGGTAGGATTGGCTAAGAGGGATATCGTTTATCCAAGAATCTTCCCAAAAAGTGGTATGAACACCGTTGCCCACTTTCTTCTTCAAATGCGCAAGTAAATTGATACCTTGAGAGGACAAATAACTGAGTTCTCTAATAATGCAATTCCAAGGAGACGATCGCAAGACAGAACTTGTACACTCAAAAGACACGTGCTTGCCATACAACGCAGAGATAAACCGAGACCAAAGAGACGTACCTTGGGAAATAAATCTCCACACCCATTTAAACAAGAGAGATATATTCAAGGCAAAAAAGATAGAGACTCCAAGCCCTCCTTTTTTTTTGAAGCCAAAATTTTATTCCAACCAATCATAGAGATCTTTCTCTCATTCTTATCGATACCATTGAAAAATCTCCTACGAAAGGATTCCATATCACGAAGAACACCCATAGGAGCTTTATAAATCGGCATATGGTATAAGGGCAAGGACGTAAGAACCGATTTAATTAACGTGAGACGACCACCAATAGAAAGGGTTTTGATTTTCCATTTTGATAAGCGAGCATAAATCTTACCAATCACCTCGTCCCAAGACTTTCTTCTAGAGCTAGACATCCCAACCTTGACACCAAGGTAAGTGAATGGATTGGAAAAAGTAGAACAACCAATGATGCTAGCAGCCGCTTTAACTTCCTCTTGAGAAACACCTATACCCATTAGTTTACTCTTGTGGATATTAATTTGGAGACCCGATGCCATGAAGAAACATTTAAGCATGTGAACGATAGTGACAACGTTCGCCCTATCCCATTTACCTATGAAAATTGCATCATCAGCATAGAAAAGATGGGACAAGGTCAAGGAGTCATCAATGCGAATACCCTTAAATAAACCTGCATTCAGAATATTGTTGAAAGAAAGGTGCAAGCTTTCCATAACCAAGATAAAAAGGAAAGGAGATAAGGGATCTCCCTGCTTCAATCCTTTATGAAACTAAATGTGTTAAATAAGCCGAAACTAAATGTTTGACTAAGCTTATATGACTGGGCTTATAAGCTTATATAAAGGGGTTTTGGTAAGCCCAAACTTTGTGGCTTATATAAGGAGGGATGGGCTTATATAAGAATATTATATAAAAAGACTTTTATACCCTCATTTAATAATTACATTAATTTTTTTAATGTATTTTTTTTTATGGAATTTGACACACACGATTATAAGCCTCATTTAGGATGATAAGGACCCGTCAGAATTTGACGATTCAGGATCATATGTGATTTTCCGATTCACGTGACTTCATCATGGGTTTTAATAATTTTTAATGCTTAGATAGTTCATCTCTGTGATTGATGATTGTTGTAGAAACAATCAAATCAGTTAAGGAATTATAGAAAAATCAAAAACATCAAATCATTGTAATTAAAAAATTAAATTACAGATTGATCACAAAATCTTACCAAGTTATTCAGTCAATGTTGTTATGGTCGATGGATTGTTGGGATGTGGTAATAGTGTGTTTTGTGGGAGCGGTATGATTATTATTATGCGTGTATTAGAGTGATTTTTTAATTTGTCATTAGACACACCCTTGATAATCTTTACAAAATTATATCCGCTTTTCTCAAGTTTCATTCTTTTCGCTTTTGACACTTATAATTTTGTGTTAGTTTTTTCTCTCAAACAATAAAAAAAACGATTTTATTAACTTTTTTTTGCCAAACTTAGAAATATTTAGTTTTTATTTCTTTTGAAAAATTAAATATAATGCTCCAAAGAAAAAGAATGTTTCTTATTGAGGAAATAATATTTTTTTTAAACACGAAAATCCCCACTTTACGTTTTCCTTTACTAGATAAAAGATCATGAATAACTATGCGGTGTACATTTTCCGATTCGGATCATCAGACTTGTTTGCTTGTTCTTCCATTTTGTCCCTTATCTGACCGGTTAGGACGATATTTTGCACCTCAAACCAGCTCGAACAAGTCATGGACATCGTCTTATTCTTTATATTCTTTGGGTATGTTTGGCGAAACGAATTGAAGTTGGACAGGGCCGGAGCTTATATTAGAGCCGAAAGCTTGGGTTAGTTTTTGGTAAAGATGATTGCGAATTAGTTGGAGCTTAAACTTATAATTATAAAATTACTTATAAATACATCAAATTAAATTGACATATATTTCAACATTTTGCGTGTTGATCGTTTATATTTTAAGGGTATTAAGGTATGAGAAACTAAACTTATTTTATAAGCTACCTATTTGTTAAAGGTCAAGCGTTTATAAGTCCTTAAAATCTTGTACAAACACAACCATTATTTAATGTGGAAATAATGGAGATCGAGTCAACCTTCCAGCTTAGGTTTTTTACGAGGTGTCGAGCTTGAGCACGAAATCTAAAGCTCCACTTTGTTCGAGTCAGTATTCAAGTCGAGCTCGAACTTGTTAATACTCGGCTCATTTTTTTCTTGATTTTGGTTAGGTAGGTGGTGCGAATGGACCACCTAATTATAACAAAATTGTCTAAACTCAACATATTCGGAATGAAAAATCCTTGAGCCTAGCTCATTAGCTAAAATCAAGCTTCATAAATCTCAAACATAGCTTGCAATGAACTTTTATAAGTTATTAAAGCTCGAACCTACACCATAAAACTTTGTCTAAATAATTCTAGCTCCTTTAAGACACTAATTAACTTAAGTTGTGGAAATATTTATAACAAATTTGTCTAAATCTCTATTAAAATGGTAAATTATTAACCAGGTAAAGCTGGTAGGTAGAATAAAAGGAGCTTAAGTCTCCGACCTCCATCCTATAATCTTCCATGATCTGCAATTTTATTTGAAAGTTTAAAAGGAGAACCAATTCTAAACCAGGCACAACTTGTAGACAACAAACAACGTATTTTTACATTTTTGGAAGGCTTGATCAGATAACTAGCTATCTTTACGAGTTTTGGGACTCTGCTTTGCAACTTGCAATGTATATATAAAACAATATCTACTATATGTATAAAAACAGGTGGTCGAACCGGTCAGTAAACTAGTGACTCGACCGGGTAAAAAAAACTGGGTATTCAAACATTGGTGTACGATGCTACAATCGTATTAAAAGAAAGGATTGTGAAATAAGACATAAAAAGCGAAACTAACCGCAGTACTCCACGCGTTAACAGACGTCTTGCTATTCGTTGGGTGGCTTGGTCTCTCAGAATTAACAAACCGAGATATAAGGCTTGGAAAAAAATATATGAGAATATTCTTCCCAGGGCTTTAGCAAGCATTTATTATCAAGACAAACAAAATTAATCCTCTAATGATTCTGATTGGATGAACAGAACACTAGCATGTTCATTAAGTGAACCATTGAACGTAACGTAAGGACTCAAGATTTAATAATGCTTTCTTTTGATTTATCTCGGGAGAATTTAACAATAATCCCCCAACCTAAGGACTCAAGATATTTAATGAATAGCGAATCACTCGGGATTATGGAAAACCAACTATGCCTATATTTTCCTATCATTAACAATGACCCCCAAGAGATATGGGTAATCAGAAGCCACGATGTTGAACACTCTTGGGAACGCTTGCCAAATGATTGTGAGATGACGTACCAGGTTGTACACTTTATGAACATGCTAGTGTTCAGTTCATCCAATCAGAATCAGCAGAGGATTAATTTCGTTTGTCTTGATAATAAATGCTTGCTAAAGCCCTGGGAAGAATATCTCTATATATTGTTTTCCATGCCTTATATCTCGTTTGTTAATCCGGGAGAGACCAAGCCACCCAACGAATAGCAAGACATCTGTTAACGCGTGGAGTATTGAGGTTAGTTTCACTTTTTACGTCTTATTTCACAATCCTTTCTTTTAATACAATTGTAGCATCGTACACCAATGTTTGAAGAAACCTGTTTTAATTGTCCGGTCGAGTACTTAGTTTACCGACCGGTTGACCACTGTTTTTTTTTTCTTACTATAGTTGTATTGAGTATATATACTATGCTAAGGTTGCAAAAGCAGAGGACCCAAACATGCCGATAAAGATAGCTAATTATCTGATCAAGCCTTCCAAAAAGGTAAAAATAAAGTTATTTTTGTCTACAAGTTGTGCCTGGTTTAGAACTGGTTCTCCTTTTAAACTTTTAAATAAAATTGTAGACGTGGAAGATTATAGGATGGAACTCGGAGAGGATCAGAATTTTGTATTGCACGAAGTTGGCGAGACTTAGCTCCTTTTTATTCTACATACATAGCTTTACATGGTTTATAATTTACCTTTTTATAGAGATTTAGACATTTGTTATAAAATATTTTTTTTTTTTTTCCACAATTAAGTTAATTAGTGTCTTAAAGAGCTTGATTATTTAGACAAGTTTTATGGTGTAAGTTCTCGAACTTTATATAACTGATAAGTTCATTGCAATCGTAGTTCGCAGTTTTTTATGATGGAAAGCTTGATTTAGCAAATGAGTTAGGCTCAAGGGATTTTTCATTCGATTATGTTGAGTTCTAGACAAATTTGTTATAATTTAGGTGGTCCATCACACCACCTACCTAAACTAATATCAAGAAAATATGAGCCGAGGTATTAACTAGTTCGAGCCGACTTGAATACTGACTCGAAACTCGTCGAGGCTTTAGATTTCGTGCTCAAGCTCGACACCTCGTCGAAAACCTAAACTGGAAGCTTGACTCGATCTCCATTATTTCCACATTAAATAAAGTTGTGTTTGTACAAGATTTTAAGGACTTATAAACGCTTGACCTTTAAAAAATAGGTAGCTTTATAAATAATGGTTTAGTTATCATAACCTAATAACCCTTATAAAGATGATTTAAAAGTATTTTATAATTAATATGTTTAGCTCCAACTAATTCGCAATCATCTTTACCAAAAACTAACCCAAGCTTCTGGCTCTAATATAAGCTCCGGCCATGTCCAACTTCAATTTGTTTCGCCAAACATACCCAAGGAATATAAAGAATAAGTCGATGTCCATGACTTGTTCGAGCTGGATTGAGGTGCAAAATCTCGTCCTAAATTGCATTAAGTATTTAAGTATTTGATTTAGGTCTAAATAGCATTAGTTAGTGAAATATATATGCGAAAATAAAGTCATCATAATAAGCAAATTTAAAATAATGAAGTGACATTTTTCTTAAGGAAGCAAAAGTATCATTGTTTCGTACTATTACGGGCTATGATTTTTTGAGCAATTTCATATCTCCCTTCTTCTAGATGGAAATTTCATATATATTCAAACATGCATTGAAAACATTGTAAATTATGCATTCAATACTTGCAACTTTTAGTATATGTGAAATTAATCTTGAAAATTGGGTGATATATGAAATTAATCTACGATTTTTTTTCTATGGTAACATTTGATTTTAGAAGATTATAAGATAGTATTTTTCAAAAAGCTCGTAGTGTGATTTTTGGAGATCGTTTAAGCTGTTAGATTTTTGTTTTAGATAAACAAGCTCATGTGTACTAATAATAGCCTTGTTGGTTGCAGAAGTTGAAGCTTCTAATATATATGAAATATTTCTTAAAATAAACGTTTGATTAAGAAGCATTTTAAAATTATTGGAGCTTTTAGATTTTAAACTTATTAGACGAGTACTCGAACATACCAACAAGATTTTATAACGATAGATAGTTGTGGTGATACAAAAAAATTATGGGTTATAAACGAAAAATAATAAAAGTTTGAGGATTTAGGGATTAAACATAGTGTTTTGAAACCCGATTTGATCGGCCGGTTCAACGGGTTGAACAGTTTCCAGTCGAAAAACGGGTCAAATTAAACCGGTTTTTATATTTTTGACCGGGAACCGCCTTTTACCAAGGCACCACTAGCAATTCATGCTACTAAACTTAGCTCATATCCTGACTCTGCCATAAGTCCCTTTAGCCATATTTCCTTCTTCCAAGCCCCAGTAAGCGTCATATACGCCGCTTCAGTTGTTCACAAAACCATCATGTACAGCATCATAGCTTTTCAGCTTCATGCACATCCTTGTATCATTAACCCGTACCTTATGATTGATCTACCAATGGCGTAGTCAAAATCTACAAAAACCTGTACGTCTATCTGTAATCTACGATCAAACTTATCTAACATACCTACATCCGCAGATGCTATGTCAAGTCTCATGCAGACCATCTGATACTCCTGGCTTCCAACTGCATATATACATGACCACTTACCATTCTTTTCCACATCACAGTCCCCTGATAGACTACCCTCCAACAACAGTATGGAGTGCCCCTTCAACAAAGTCTGTACCAACTTTTCATTATGAATCCTGGACTGTGACACCCTTAGAGTATTACCACTTTAATCCCTGATGATCTCTAAACCAAGTATATTTCCCTTTGCTTTAACCAGCAAACCCTTGGTAATCCAGATATCAGCCTTGCATCTGCAAGAAAAAAACCATACCATCTATATAGAGAAATAGATGTATGAACATACCTAGTGTAGAATCTAAGTAATAGCCATCGCTGTCGTCACTGCATTTCTTACAACCGTTGCTGAGCACTACACATATGATCGAGTATCCATATCATCTTTCAATCTAACCTTCCACTTCAAAATAACCTCATAAGCAACTGTATCATTGAAAGTTAATGACTCATGTGCATATATCTTCTCCACTGCAGCAACTGTAAAAGCAGCCTCATTACTGTCTTCTCTATAACTTAATAGTTCCCATGCTGAGTGTTGCTCCCTATCACGTGCTGGATGATAGTACATCAAATCTTGAGTTTGTACTTCCTGTGAACCAACTACATGATCGACATTCCCATGAGGTTCCACATCAAATGTATGACCGTCCTGTGGTTCCACCTCAAACTTATCTCCTTGCAACACCTGCATTGAACCCATACCTACACCAGAACCAATGAAAGTTTTCTTGTATTCCCCACTTTCATTGAAACCCATATTCCTATAAAGCACTACCTTTGAAGTAATGTCATCTAACCTTCAAAGCTTTATTACCCCACTACACCTTTACGGTATCCTGGGAATATGCACTTGACCTTAACCAGTTCAAGCATCCCTTGCTTAATACTAGCAAGCCAACCAAAAAACCATAATATATCTATAGGCGTCTTAAATCCAATCGCTGATGATGGTGACCTTGTCACTAGATATGCAGACATGGTTGTATTTGCTACCAAAAAAACCTTGGACAGACCAGACTGAATCAGAAAACAATGTACCTTAACCAAGAGTGTCACGTTCGTCTCCTTAACCAACCTATTCTTCTGCTGTAACCCTGCAACACCCAAATGTTTGGCGACCCCACTCTTCGTACATTGTTGTGTAGACCTCTGATTACAAGAATCAAGAACTTTACCCGTCTTGATCTTCCACATAGTCTGATATTCCTTTTCCTGCCCTTTTACCAAGCAGTCCGTGTTTGTCTTCTCTTCAGGTTGCTTGTCCTTCAACCGTCTTTGAACCACTGCAGTATCATCGTTACTAACCTGAAAAACCTCAGCTTCACGATCCCCTTGAGCTCCCTGCAGTTCCACCTCAAACCAAACATGTTTTTCATCATGTACTCTATGGACTCCTGTTTCAACACCAGGACCAAGTTGTTTCAACCCAGCTTGTTTTGAACCACCATGCTCTTGTACAATATTCCCATCGAGCTTTTCGATGTTTAACCTAGTATTCATACTAGCCATTCTTTTAACCCTTTGCTAACCATTTAACATTTTGTGAATTTACCTACACAAAACACGATCTAGCAAAGTAACCTGTTTGTAAAAAATCCTTGATTTATCGATATAACCCTAAGAATAAACCTTCTTAGATATCGATCAAACGAAGAAACCCTTCAAAAAACAAAACCCCTTCTTAATCAAATATCGATTAAACCTTGAAAATCAGACCATCCAATCAAATCGACAACCCTTGATTCAAGAAAGTACCCGATGCGAAGTAACCATTGTCATACTTTTATTTTTCAAAACAATTTCTTGTAACCTAAGAAACCTTGCAACCTCGACAAGCCTTGGACTTATTCTCAGACCCTTTGTTTATTCTGATAACCTTGTGATATAAACCTCATAACACTGAATCAAACAAAGTACCTTGTGTGAAACCCTTAAGTCTTCTACACCTTGTCACAGACCCGGACAATCAAAGAACTCAAGAACCTTTACCTGTCGATACCCTGTTGTTCTTTGGCGTCAAAAAACCTCAACACCAAGAACTTTTGTTGTCGAGAACCTAGTAGCCCAAACAGAATAGAACCCTCCTGTTCCTTCCAGAAAAACCAAACAACAAAGACCTCTTCTTGATCGATCCTAGTTAACCAGAGAACCCGCAAACCTGAGCTCTGATACCACTTGTAGGATTCAATCACCCTACAACCTGGTTACTAGTGCAGAATAAATCTGATCTTGAAGACGAACACACCCCAGCAGATTATGTATGACGGAAAAGAAAAAGATGCACAAGAATATAACCCTTAATATTATACATTTTTTTAGTAAGAAAAAGAATGAAGTATAAAGCCTCTCCCCCTCACCTCTTTTTATAGAGATGAGGAGGAGAACAAACAGGTTGGAAGAATTAATGTGTGTGTATGAAACCCTTCCCCCCTCACCACCTTTTATAGAGATGAGGGGGAGGATGGGCTTAGGCCGTAGACAAACCTAATAACCTTAATATGGCTATAATTAGAGCTAAATTTATACTAAACCACCTAACCTATTGACTAAAGTGAATACTATATCTAACAAGCATTTTAAAATTATTGGAGCTTTTAGATTTTAAACTTATTAGACGAGTACTCGAACATACCAACAAGATTTTATAATGATAGATAGTTGTGGTGATACAAAAAAATTATGGGTTATAAATAAAAAATAATAAAAGTTTGAGTATTTGGGGATTAAACATAGAGTTTTGAAACCCGATTTGATCGGCCGGTTCAACGGGTTGAACACTTTCAGTTGAAAATGGTCAAATTAAACCGGTTTTTTTATTTTTGAAATTCGGTTTGACCCGGTGGAAGACCTCGTTGACACGGTGGTCGAACCGGTAACCCGGTGACTTGACGGGGTAGATTAGAAACCCGATTTCTAAAGCATTGATTATAGTTTTTATAATTAACGCAGTTTGTAATTGGAACTTTTGTCTAAAAATATTATTAACCAAGCATATACCTAATGGGAAATTAAGATGCAAATGTTGAAATAATCATACATCATAATGGGATGCGCGGTGTCGATTATTATTACGTTATTGTAAAAAAAACTACTCTTGTTATTCATATAATGATTTCTATATCTTTTTGTGTTTTACACTTGTTTTTAATTATATGTCATTTTACACTTTATAAATACATTCTACCGTTGCATTTGAAAACACTTTTGAAAACCCAAAAATTATAGCTTGTAGCTAAATAATATTACCAGTCAACCGTTATGAGTTTACAACTCGGTTATGAGCTTACATTTACAACTTAGACTTAACATTTTACATCTTAAAACTAGGTTTTTCAAACATAAAAAACTAACTTTAAGCTGTAAAATGTTAACTCTAAGTGGTAAGCTCATAACAGAGTTGTAAGCTCCTAACGGTTGACTGGTAGTATTAGCTAATTATAAGTTAAACAAATTTACAGAACCCTTCTGGCGCTGGCGAATTTGGAGACAAACCTAAACCTAAATCGGGTTTTTATCCTTTGTTTTTTAATCCCTTAATTCTTCTGGATCTCCTTACAATCAGTATTATCAAACGTCAGTTTAATCTTTAGAAAGCTAATATTGTGGTTGATTAATTTTTAAAAAACTTAGGGTTCGAATTTTTTAGGGTTTTTTCTACAATCGTTGCTAGGGTTCCATAATATCATTCGCTGGGTAGTTTTTGGTGATTGGCAGGGATTACGTCTAGTTTGTCATTAACCTGTATCAACCTTTTTTTCGATTAAGGTTTGTTATTAACCATTCGCAGTGTGTCATTGTTGGATGCTTATTGTTTAATCTTGTTAACTGTTACTTTCGTGATTACGGCTAGTTTGTGGTTTGTAATGAGATTGTGTAGGATCGTATCTTAATGGGAATAGGGTACTGCTGCTACTAGTTGTGTAGGGTTCTTATATGTCGGGGATGGAACGCGATATTTCGAGTCAGAAGGCTGGTGCGGGAGGGAGAGGCGTGAAAGAGAAACAACATGGCTCGGAAAAATGATACAACAAAGGATATTGTTGTGGTGTCCTCTACTGTAGACGAGCTTGATTCTGGGAATTAAAAAGGTACGCAAGAAAGGAATGTGGGGAAACAACGGTGAGTTCTACTACTGATGATGTTCATGAATAACCTACTACGGATAATTCTACTTTGATTCGTTCGGGGCCTTCATCGATGCTAAATTAGTTACTCGTGAACCAAGTAGATAAATGTGAATTTTCGCACTTTAATTACACTGGTGAGACACGGGGTTGATATGGCTATACCATTGGAGTCTATTCGTGCTATTAGTGAATGGTTAGCTAATACTACATGTTTCTTTTTGAGAGAACGGGTGGCTTACCCCGTTGTTGCTAACTATGTAAAAAAAACCGAAGTAAATATGGACTGGTTAAATCAATGTTAAACACGTCTAGCATGTTATTATCCTTCGAGCTTAGTTTCAAATAGTTATAATCTCCATGCACGTACGGGTTTTGACATATATTTTTAATTATATTAGACTAAAATTCTTGTTCATTATCACCTATTTGTGTGGAAGAAAGAAGTAAAAGTTGGACAATTTGATTTGAGATGAAAATCTACCTCTTTATAGAAAGAAATGGGTCCGGTGAAGATCTACCTCTTTATAGAAAGAAATTGGTCAGTTTTGGCTTCGCTTCAAGTAAAACATGTGAAATTATAAGAGAAAAAAAGGGATTTTACTTGATGGCAAAAGATAATAATCTATCTCCTTAAAATAAAAATATCAATGCGTGTATCTCAACTTACTATAATAATTTCCAATTTGGCAGCAGAAAAGGGAAACCTTGAACATTAATTGAACTAACATAGACTATATGCATACAAAGAGATCCCATACATGGAAAATGAGTGTGTTTGTATCAGTTTTTAAGATGGTAAAAAAGGGCCATTTTGCAAATGGTATAACTACTACAGTAACTTCTTTTTATCCATATCTAAGAAGTTTGGATAATCAGATGCCATAGGTGGAAGAAGAGGTGGGTGACTTTTTGGTTTCTTAGGCGCTTGAGGAGGTTTTGCGAGTGCAAGTGTGCTTATATATAAAAGACACTTCAGTAAAAAGGCAAAATATTTTTTTAATGGCAACTTAACTTATGACCTGATAACTCCAAGATCATAGCTTATAAAAACGAAAAATTATCTAATACATTTTTTAATGGCTAACAATATAAAAATTATATAAAAAAGGAAAGCTTCTAGCAAGACACTAGAAGCCAAAGAGTACTATACTATCTAGTAGAGAACAAAGCAATAAAATCTAGACACCACCCGAGACTTTAACTGTGAGGCCTACAAAAAGGATGAAAAAACTCTTGCCAAAGACAAGAGAAAAAAATCCACACCAAGGTGGCGAGCACCAGTTTTTACTCGGGGTGGTTTTTGATGAAGGCCAAACAAGTCCCGGGGAAAAAAAAAACATAAGAAAATGAACCAAAACAATGGATCCTAACGTGAAACTTCCAGTAGATGAAGCCGAGAAACTAAATAATCAAACATTGCTCGCGGGCTTCATAGGAAATTTAAGCAATATAACTAGCTGCAATTTCATTGCTCTTGTTGAACTAAACCAGAAAAAGAAGATGACGGAATGTAATAAAAAAAATGTCACTTTTCCTTATCGGATGAGAACTAAAACTAACACTGTTCTCCAAATCCACCAAAAAGAAGTCGCGACAATAATGAATATGCGACGAGACTTCTCTTTGGAAGTATGCCACGAATCAAAACAAGCCTTCCAAAGCTCAAACGAAGAAAATGAAGGAATAGAAATGTCACACCAATTACAAATAAGCTTTCAAACCTCCTTGGCGAAATCACAATCGAAGAAAAAATGAGAAGAGAATTCCACATTACCATTGCAAGAAGGACACAAAATCAAAGGAATATCAATGACCCGAGCCGAGAGATTCCATCTACGAGGTAACCGATCCAAAGCCAATCTCCAAATGAAAATATTAACTTTATGCGGAAGCATTTTATCCCAAGTAGAAGACACCAAAGAAGGAAGAAGCTTAGAGTCAATGATTCAACAATATTCTCTAACAAAGAAGATGCCATCTTTAGCCATCCTCAAAACATAATGGCCGTCAACAGCATTTAAGTCTACTTGACTAATTCCCATAAGCATGTCCCTCATGTAAGTCATATTACGAACCCCAGTATCTTCCTTAGACCAATTCCAATTCCATTGCTCCAAATGGTATAACCTATTGTAACGAATAAAAAGAGGAGAATCGCCAAGCCAAATATCTTTCCAAAAGCGAATGCGGGTTCCACATCCCACACAAAAACAAAATGATTAAACGGAATAATGTCATTCGAATGAAGAAATTTAGATGTGCCAACTATTCTAGCCTATGCACCGGTAAACTTGCACCTCGATTATCGAACCCACCTTTTTGGCCATGCAAAGACTTAATAACTTTAACCCAAAGAGCATTCGGGAAGGAGAACATCTTCCAACGCCATTTTAAGTTTTCTATTTATTCTGTCTGGAGTGAGTCTCGATACAGCGTATCAAAGGAATTGGATACGGCGTATTGGGGTTTCTTGGAGTAGGGACCACGCTTGTTATCTTCCATAATATTATATAACTATATATTGGATACGGCGTATAGCCTTCTTCTGGATACGGCGTATTGGGCTTCGTGATCTTTGGTGAGTGCAGGCACGGATACGCCATATCTTCCTTGATGGATACGGCGTATTGGTTGTCAGAATCATAAGTCTTCTAAATATCTTCGTTTAACCTCCAGAATGCGCGCCTTTTGCTAAGTTTCACAAGTACTCCATAATTACTGCAATTCTCAAATATAAACGATTAAGTAATAATTCTTTGTAATAATTATACAAAATGGGTAAATAACCTAAGATAAATGATGCTATTATATGACTTTAACGTAGCGTTTGGTATGCATGAATCAAAGCTGGAATGAAATAGATCATTACAGTGGAATGCAAATATTTTGTTTGTTTTGAATTTTGTAATGGAATGGCTCATTCATAGGTTTATTCCATTACGTCTACAACCACCAATTTCATTACATAGCCACCCCCTAGTATTTTTCCATTCCATTACGACACGGAATCATATGTTGTCATATTTCATTTATTTCATTCATTTCCAGCATTTATTGCTTCATACCAAATAACATACGTGAATGCCATATTCCATTCTAATATGGCAACCAAATCTCTTAATGAAACAGTAATGACTCGTTCAATTACTATGTTCATTCCATTACACCATCGATTACATTCCTTTACTAGTTTATTACGTTTAACCAAACAAACCCTAAGGGTTTTGATGGTGGTTCGGTTTAGTTAGGTGATAACAGGACATGCACTATCAAAGGGATAGGGAAAGTGAAGATACAGTTGCATGATGGATCAAGCTTTATACCGAAAGATGGCAAGTATGTTCCAGGGTTAAGAAGAAGTTTGATTTCATTGGGTACTCTTGAAAAAGAGGGTTATATGGCGAAGCTGCAGATGGGTAGAATCATGCGTGAGATGGTTTACATATACTCCTTCTTACCTTATAATTTTTGGTCGAAAGGTTGACATGGGTCACCTAGGGTGAGGAATTATGTTTGTGTGGAAATGATTAGGTGAGAACTATGAAGTTTTTAGTGGTGAGAGAGCTAGGAGATGGTCTAAGTAGACTATAGCAAAGACGAATGATAAATAAAGTTGGGTGAGGACCACATGTTGCACCTCGCCAAAACTGAAAATATTGTTTGACTGGAATGTTTTATGTCGTATGTTTGAAAGTATATGAGTAGAATGAAATGTGATTGGTTAGACTAAAGGGTGTACTGAAGAGATTTTACCTCTTTATTTGGGCCCCACTGCAGCCACCTCAGCGCCACCCACTCAAAAACACCCCTTCATTCATGGCATTTCTCTTTCATTTTCATTTGGGCCCCACCCACTCACAATTTTATTTTATTTTCCATTTTTCACACAAATTAAAATTCATTTCATAAAATAAAAATTACAAATACGGAAAATAAAAATACAATACAAAAATAAAATAAAAACAATACAAAAATAAAAATAAATTACGGAAATAAATGATATTTCGCCATTATTTGTGCTTGTTTGTTTTTGATAATTGTCTTCTTTGGTTCAGGCTAAGAGTCGGCATCAATCGTGAGAAACAGCAACTCGTTTAGCTCCGTTGCCGACTGTTCTTTAAAATGATAAAAGTGTTGGATATATACAATACCATCCATGTCAGTCTTTTTCTTAAAAAGCTACCTGCTCCCAACGGTCTTACAACCAGGAGGAAGATCGGCCAGGACCCATACCATATTGTTCATCATGGATTGTATTTCCGCATTCATAGAATCAATCCACTTATTAGATTCCAAATCCAACATTGCGACTTTATAGCTAGTGGGTTCATTAAGATCCACTAGACTATGCTCCTCCACCTCTACATTTAGACATAAGCGGTTTGGAGCTCGATGTATCCTTTTGGACCTACGAATCAGAATCACTTCCTCTTGTGGTAGTTCAAAACCCTCCACCTCTTGAGGAATGTTGCTAGTGATTTCAGAAGATGTTGTATCTTCCTTTTCTTGAATTTCTTCAAGATCTACCGCCCTCCCACTGATTTCTTGACTTATGAGACTCATTATTCTCTCTGAGTCTATCCCATTCAGCTGTCTCTCCAGATATTTATTACAAGAAAGCATGTCAAGAAAGAGACTGGCCCTCTCGCTAAGCAGGTGTTTAGGGTTAGTGTTTGACATCACACGCCAATATCGACACTATGTTGGGAGATATCGAAATAGTCTTAAGGCCAGAAAACGACTGACCCCGTATCGTCGTAAAAAGCTTGAAATCGCGACTAGGATAAAAATCTCAGCGAACGAGTCCGCCGCTAAACTAGCACGAGCCTCAATTAGAGCTCATTAACTTAAATCGAAGCCCTACCCCGAGCTCTATATCTACCCACAAGCTCGAATAGGCCTCCACCCCCTAAACGAGTCTTTAGCAAGAATAATGGTATTCTCACTTGCATCTCGTGGCGCTCGACGTTTTCTCACACCAAACAACGCCACCACGGGGTTCACAACACACACCGTCGGCACTGCGGCTCCGACTCATTTCGCGTTTTGAGCCCGTCACAACCACCAAATAACTCCGGAGAAAAACAATGACCGCACCGACGGCGCCACCACCAGACCGTAGCCATCGCGTATTTCTTTTTTCACCGAGCACGGCCCCTGACAACACCCATGCGAGGTGCTCGTTATGGAGGTGATGCGCGAGAGGTGTCTTATGCGTAGTTGTTGGTGGACTTTTCGGTGTTAATTGCAGAAAAGAATCACTATTTCTCAACGGCTGACGATATCACCTAAGCTCTATAGTACATAGTATCCCAAAACATAATTAAGCCGAGCTCACAAACAAGTAAACGAGCTCTAGATAAGACGAGTCTTCCAACAGTAATAAAAAAAAGTACATCACAACCAACCAAGCCGCGAGCTTGAGCTTATAATCATACCCGAGCGAGCTGAACCTCGAGCTCAAACCTCTTTAATGCCTCCAAGCACTGAACCCAGCTCGAGCCTCGAGCTCCTCTAAAATATAAATGCGCATCAATGCTCGAACAGCTTATGGCTATGCTCTGCTCTACGGCTCGACCTACGTTCCACCCTTCTAAGTGAAACTTGAAACCCACAACGGCCAAAGTTAGTTATCGAAATTTATTAATTGTCTCTCATGTGTGAGAATAGTACTCTTCGAGCTAAAACATACAAAACCCTTCGGGCTATCGGTATACCTAACACCCATTTTGAGTAAATTCATCGTGAGGAGTTGAAAGTGTCACACATATGCTTAAAGGATTCTCCACTACTTGTGCGTGAGTAAACAAGACTTCACACACATCTGTTTTTTCTATAAGCATTTGTCTAAGTTATTTAGAAATTGTTATAGGTGATGAGGTATACTCTCCCCCGGACGTCTGAAGAAGAAACATAAGCTTAGATACCCTAGCTATATAAAATACCATCAAACAATAAGTGGGTAAAGTCCTATTGGGCTAGGGTTTTAACATGATCACCACTGCTTTGACTCCCTAAGATAGATTATAATTAAACTAAAGGATGCTTTATGCGGATGCGTTAATTGTGACAGGATTAATCGTGTCTAGGTCTTAGGATGATGTCCCGCCTATGTCTTAAGAATGATATGCCGCTTCGAGATAAGTAAATCATTGCACTAAAACAAACAAACCAACATTGAACTGGATTTAATATGGCTAATACAGTTTTATATCATTTGGCTTGTACCGCTTTTCTATCTTTTAATTTTCTTCTTTTGTGTTTATTGTCTATTGAATTGGTATTTGTCTCCACCAAACCTGTGCCAGTCTCTTAGGCTTAAAACCCTCATATCATTAGAAAACTTATATAGCATATGTTTAACCAGTAAATAGACTAATTAGAACTAATTAAAATACTGATAGAATTTAGGATTAATGTTTCACTCTTAGTGTTCGACACCTTACTTACCTCGAAACTCCATCTTGATCCGGTACACTGCTCGTTAAAGTGTTGTTTTAGGTTTGTCGACTAAATATAAATTTAAAACTTGATAATCAAATAATTGACCCTATACGGCAGCACATCAGCCATGCAGAAGTAACGAAGATCATGTCATTTTTTGGCAGCTTCGGTATGGTGGCGTATACTTGACAGGAGTCGCAACTTGATATCTTATTGTTGGCATCCCGATGCATACTTGGCCAGAAGTATCCGACATTTATAGCCGTATAGACTGTCCTCTTTCGTCTGCCATGCATTCCGCATGACCCCATGTGTATTTCCTTTATCAGATACTTGGCCTGATGCGGACCTATGCATCAGAGCAGTGGTCCTAAGTATGATTTTGGTATAAGACCCCTTCCTCTATGGTGTAGTTGCGTGCTTTTTCTCGAATTGTTCATGCCTCGGTAGCATCTTTCGGTAGGATTCCATGTTTGGTATATTCTTGGATTGGTGTCATCTAAGTTCTCGTTGCTTCCTCAATGATTGCATTGACTTCCACCATATCCACCGATTGCTCGTTGAGTTCTTTAATTAATACCCCCTTTGTCAGTCCTTCACACTGTACCATTGTAAGTTTTCTTAAAGCGTCAACCTTTTTATTTTATTCTCTTGGTATGTGACTTATTCAGAAGTTGTTGAAGCTTCAGATTATCTCTAGGACCTTTTCCTTTAATTTCTTCTTTTCGCCTTTTGCTTCGTACGACCCTTCTACTTGATTTGCTACCAATTTCGAATCTACAAATGCATGCATCTTTTCAACCTTTATTTTGTTGCTATTCTTAAGCCTGCTAATAGTGCTTCATATTTCGCATCATTGTTTAACCGAAGAGCGTAGGAGTACTCCGCTCCCTCTGGATCTATCAAGATTAGACCTGCCCCAGATCCATGCTCGTTGGATGCTCCATCGGTGTACAGCTTCCATACATCTACTTCAGCCTTAAGATTTTCAGGTGCTTTGATTATTGTGGTTTCTTGCTCTTCCCTACTTTCTCCTTCCTCTAAAGTATTGTCCGGCCTATTTGTCTTCTCTTGTGTAGGGTTGTCCTTTGTCATTGTGTCTGCCAAGAAATCGGCGAGCACTTGTCCTTTTATTGCACCTCTTGGGGCATATTTGATGTTGTAGGCTTTAAGCTCTACTCCCCACTTGGCTAACCTTCTCATTGCTTCTCGATTGTCCAATATCTGGCTTATGGGCTTGTCTGTGATAACCTTGACAGTATGAACTTAGAAGTACCTCCTTAGCCATCTAGCGGCATGCACTAGTGCTAGAGCTAACTTTTCCATCGGTGGGTAGTTAATTTCAGTGCCTTGCAGCATTCTGCTTACTTGATGGATCGGGATTTGTCTTCTATCTCTTTCTACTAGTAGAACAGCACTAACTACTTCGTTAGTCGCTGATAGGTAGACCATAAGCTCTTCCTCCTTCTTGGGAGCTGTTAATGTTGGCAATTTTGCTATTAGCTTCTTTATTGCCTGGAAAGCTTCATCGGCCTCTGTATTCCAATGGAAATCCTTCTTATTTGTACACTTTTTGAGTGTGTCTAGGCATGGTAGGGCACTTTCTACTGCTTTAGAGAGCAATCTGTTTAAGACGGCAAGTTTGCCACTTAGCCGTTGCATTTGTTTCAGGTTGCTCGGTAAGGGCATGTTCTTTACATCTTTTATCATCTCCAACTCTGTTTTACTTTTAATGATCATGTCATCCACATATGCTTCCAAATTCCTTCCTATTTTCCCTTCAAAGATGGTGTCGACCAACCTTTGGTATGTTGCCCTGGCGTTTTTTAGTCCGAAGGGCATTTTCGTGTACAAAAGATTCCTTTGTCGGTATGGAATGCCGTCTTCTCTTCATCCTTTTTTGCCATCTGTATTTAGTGGTATCCCTTATAGGCGTCCAAGAAGCATTTGTATTTGAATCCCATTAAGGACTCGATCTTCCAATCAATCTCGGGTAATGGGTATAAGTCCTTTGGACAAGCCTTGTTTAAATCTTTAAAGTCAATGCACATCCTCCATCTGTCGTCCGACTTCTTGACCAGAACAGGATTGGCCACCCATGTGGGATATAGTATCTTTCTAACTATCTCGGACATAAGTCATTCTCTTACTTTGTCTTTTACTACTTTTCTTTTGTCGGGGGCTATGATCCTTTTCCTTTGTACTGTCGGCTCTATGTGAGGGTATGTTTTAAGCTCGTGTTCTGCAACGGAGCAGGGAATTCCGATCATGTCTGTTGGAGTCCATGCAAAAGCATCGACATGCTTACGTAGCATCTTTATAAGTCCAAATCTGTATTCATCATTCAAGTTCCCTCCGATCGTAATGGTTTGATCCAGATAACCTTCATGAATCACCACCTTCTCCGGGGGATTGCTTATGGGAGGCTTCTCGAGGGGTTCATCCTCTCTATCATCTTTTTCATCTGTTTGAATATTTTTCTAAGACGAGGTGGGTGTCGGTTGCATGATACTATCGGGATTCCCCACTTTGCCCGTTTGTCCTCGAATTCCTTCTGTGCCTTTTCTAGTTGTTTCTTCGGGTTCAGATGTTTGCATTTGGGGGAGAATGGTCCTCTTTTCTAGTGTCGGCCCTCGTACTTCTTCCATCCTCCGGCATTGTTAGAGGGTTTCTCTATTGGTCATCATTATCGCAATCTCATTAGCGATTGGAAACTTTATTATTGAGTGGATAGTGGAAGCCAAGGCTCTCAAACTTCTTAGGCATGTTCGTCTTAGTATGACGTTATAGGGGGAGTGGCTTTTAACGACCTCAAACTCCATCGACATAGTTCGGAGCCTTCCGGGCTTCCCCATAGTCACGCTAAGGTTGATGGTCCTTATTGGGTAGTTGACCTCGCCAGAGAATCCCACTAGCAGTGTTCGAGATTCTTTAAGCTTTGCCTTTGTTTCGGCCCTTAAGTTTCGAAACAATGCTCGTACATAATCTCGGAGGAGCTTCGTCCATCAATATGGATCCTGAGGACTTGGAAACCTTCAATCAGTGCTTCTAATATTATGGGAGAATCAACTAACTAACACCTCTGCATGGAAGGGAACGATATCTCGTTGCTCGTCCATTATTTCGATTGTTTGCGGGGCCTTTTCTTGCTTGTATCTCCCCTTACCATTCCAATTATGGTTTTGGACCGAACTCATTTTCTCTGTTCGGGGTCTTTGGTGTTTCTGCTTTTACGTTTGCCTATATAGTTAGTGCCAAGGTTTTGCTTGCCGAAGCTTCTCTTTTGGCTCCATGCCCTTTGTTGGACGATCGGTGTGGACATTTGCTCCGGTAAGGGTGATGGATAGGGTTTCTTTTCTAACTCTGGTATTTCACTTGGATTTACTTTTATTGTCTTCGGCGTGTTTCCTGTCTGACTAACGAAAGTCGAAGTAGGGTTGTCATTGTTAGGTGGAAAGGATGTAGCAGACCCTTTTTGAGGTTTCGTTGCTTCATATTCTGGTATTGCCCTTTTGCCCCTTCCTCCGGTGACTGCGAGTCAGTCACGTTTCTCATTTCTTTCCAGACACAGGTAGATTGGGATGTCGGGTCCCACAGATGGGGCCAAATGTTGAGGTAAATTTACGTGGCCTGCTTAGGCTTGGTAAAATGACCTTAGTGGTAATGAATATAAGGATCAGCTTGGTTCCTACGGAGCTTAGTCCCTCGTCTCCAAGCTGAAAATAAGAAAGAACACCGTTAGCACGCCCTGGGGTGTGAATCCGGGACCAACTTCGACGTGAGAGTAAGTATAGTGGTATGAGATAAATGTAGAGAATATTCAAAGTATGGTCTGGAGTAGGTGTTACGTGTATCGTCTTGGGGAAATGAGCTCTCCCTTTATACTATTTGGGATTCGCTACAAGACATAACTGTGGGGCTCTCTCTTGGTATGATCTGTTGGCTACATGTCATTCCAAGGACAATGTTCCTTTACAAGGACTGTACCTTTGTCGGATTATCCTTAGGTACCGGTGCATAAGGACGGAGCTAATAACTTCGAACCTGATATATCAGCTTCTTCGAAGTTTTGGTGGTGACTCCGGACCGGATATGTCCTTCGACAAGTCAGCTTCTCCGGAGCGTTTATTTAGTTTTAGCCCATGTTGTTTTGGCAGGGGTATCTAAGCTTATGTTTCTTCTTCAGACGTCCGGGGGAGAGTATACCTCATCACCTATAACAATTTCTAAATAACTTTACAAATCTTAAAAAAACAATGTTAATCTTTTACTCACACAAGTAGTGAATCCTTTAATGCATATTACATTTCAACCTCACGATAATTTACTCAAAATGGTGATATACCATACCCCGAAGGGTTTTATTATTTACCTCGAAGAGTACTATTCCACATAAGACATTCATAACTTTCATAACTAACTATGGCCCGTTGTGGGTTTAATTTCACTTAAGGGTGGAACGAGTCGAGCCGAGCCCGAGCCTGCCAAAGCTCGAGCTTGATGCATTTATATTTTAGAGAGCTCGAGCTCGAGCTCGGGTCAGTCTGAGCATTAAGATTTGAGCTCGAGTCTAGCTCGCGGTATGATATATAAAGCTCAAGCTCGGCTTGTTTGTGATGTACTTTTGATATTACTTGTTTGAACTCGTTTATCTAGAGCTCGTTTACTTGTTTTGAGCTCGCTAATTATTTTGGATACTATGTACTAAGAGCATTAGGTATCGTCAAGCCGTGAAGAAAAGTGATTCTTTTCACAATAACACCAAAATCCACCACAACACCAAAACACCCCTCCCTCCATAACACCTCATTTCAGGTGCCGTCGTGAAAAAAAAAACGCGAGGCACGGTATGGTGGTGGCGCCGTCGTGCTCATTTTTTTCCCGGATAATTTTGGCTGGTTGTGACGGCTCAAAACGCGAAAACGCCACCGACGGTGTGGTTGTGACCCCGTCGGGTGGCGTTTTGGGGAAAACGCGAGCCACGACTCAAGATACCATATTCTCTAAAGCTCGTTTAGGGTCGTGAGCCTATTCGAGCTTTGTATATAGAGCTCGGGGTAGGGCTCGATTATTAAATGAGCTCTAATTGAGGCTCGAGCTAGTTTAGGCTCGACTCGTTCGAGATTTTTACCAATTCGATTTCAAGCTTTTCACGAACGGTTCAGCTCGTTTCTGGCCTTAACTATTTCACTCCCCAACATATGGTCTTTGCGTGTGATCAAACACACCCTAACACCCCGCTTAGCAAGCAGGCCCTTCTTACATCTTTCTAAAAACTGGAAGACACTAATGGAACTCAAAATTTGATTATAAAGATATTTACACATATAATCTATGTACTTTTATTTATAGTCCTTTGACTTGTATATATGATCTCTGGTTTTAAATTTCAACGTTAGATTCATAGACTAAGAGCAAACGGTGTAACGGCGAGAGCCCCTCGCCGTGGCTGAGGTGGCACCTCGCCGTGGCTCGTCGGGCTTCGCCGCCTCACCGGCCCTCCCTCTTCGCCGAGCTCTTCGTCACAAAACGAATCAATAGTTCTGTTGGAAAAAGTGGGGCCCCCATCCAAACTATCCGTTGGCAACGGATATATTAAAAAAAACTTTTTTTTATTAAAATTAACTTTTAAAATCCATATATATCCAACACTTTTATCATTTTAAAGAACAGTCGGCAACGGAGCTAAACGAGTTGCAGTTTCTCACGATTGATGTCGACTCTTAGCCAGAACCAAAGAAGACAATTATCAAAAACAAACAAGCACAAATAATGGCGAAATATCATTTATTTCTGTAATTTATTTTTATTTTCATATTGTTTTTTTTATTTTTGTATTGTATTTTTATTTTCCGTATTTGTAATTTTTATTTTATGAAATGAATTTTAATTTGTGTGAAAAATGGAAAAGAAAATAAAATTGTGAGTGGGTTGGGCCCAAATGAAAATGAGAGAGAAATGTCATGAATGAAGGGGTGTTTTTGAGTGGGTGGCGCTGAGGTGGCAGCAGTGGGGCCCAAATGAAGAGGTAAAATCTCTTCAGTACACCCTTTAGTCTAACCAATCACATTTCATTCTACTCATATACTTTCAAACATACGACATAAAACAGTCCAGTCAAACAATATTTTCGGTTTTGGCGAGGTGCAACATGTGGTCCTCACCCAACTTTATTTATCATTCGTAGTTCTCACCTAATCATTTCCACACAAACATAATTCCTCACCCTAGGTGACCCGTGTCAACCTTTCGACCAAAAATTATAAGGTAAGAAGGAATATATGTAAACCATCTCACGCATGATTCTACCCATCTTCATCTTTGCCATATAACCCTCTTTTTCAAGAGTACCCAATGAAATCAAACTTCTTCTTAACCCTGGAACATACTTGCCATCTTCCAGTATAAAGCTTGATCCATCATGCAACTGTATCTTCACTTTCCCTATCCCTTTGATAGTGCATGTCCTGTTATTACCTAACTGAACCGAACCACCATCAAAACCCTTAGGGTTTGTTTGGTTAACCGTAATAAACTAGTAAAGGAATGTAATCGATGGTGTAATGGAATGAACATAGTAATTGAACGAGTCATTACTGTTTCATTGAGCGATTTGATTGCCATATTAGATTGGAATATGGCATCCACGTATGTTATTTGGTATGAAGAAATAAATGCTGGAAATGAATGAAATAAATGAAATATGACAACATATGATTCCGTGTCGTAATGGAATGGAAAAATACTAGGGGATGGCTATGTAATGAAATTGGTGGTTGTAGTCATAATGGAATAAACCTATGAATGAGCCATTCCATTACAAAATTCAAAACAAACAAAATATTTGCATTCCACTGTAATGATCTATTTCATTCCAGCTTTGATTCATGCATACCAAACGCTATGTTAAAGTCATATAATAGCATCATTTATCTCAGGTTATTAACCTATTTTGTATAATTATTACAAAGAATTGTTACTTAATCGTTTATATTTGAGAATTGCAGTAATTATGGAGTACTTGTGAACACTAGATCAACAGTACTAACCTCCTTCTCAACCGCATCCTTATAACAACCTAAGAATTTTCATCAAATGCAAAACCTATTTTACTATTATCACAATTATACGGGGAAATTTTTCGCTTTATTACATTACTTGCATTGTCAATATCTCATATTCATGAACTTACATAACTAAAGTAGACGAGCTCACGCAACCTATCTATGTAAATCCTGTATTCATATATGTCAAGTAAACATCACAACATGTCAATTCAATATCATCATATTCCTATTACAAGGTACATTATTCCTATAATGTACTATTCACAACATTATATCAAAATGGGCTTTAAACCGTTATCGTATACCTCTAAACCCTAATTCCATGAAGGAATAATATCTAAAGTGAATGTACAAACTATTAAATCATATGTACAAGTAATATAACATCTCATTTGAAATATACACTTCCTCCAAGTCAAAGTACAAGTCCTTAAAAGCACAATGTACAAGTCATTAAGCATGATATCTAAAATAGCCATTTTACCTCCGTTTTCATTCTAATTTCTTCACCATATGTACAAGCTACTACACTCAATATACAATGTGTAACCCTAAATTATTCTATTCATAAACTTTCTACACTATTTACTCTAAAACCCTAAAACAAACTCAGAAACCTAACCCGAGCTAAATACTACACTATGACTCGTTTCTTTGTTTTTATCCATTTACACCGAACCAATACTCAATAGAGTTTTAATAACATTAATTACAACCTTTTCAACATAATACATCACATTTCACCATATTAACTACAGTGTACAAGAAATAAAATCTAAAAACCCTAATTGTGCCTCTAATTGGAACTTTGGACCCGTTTACATGTTTTCGCACCATTTTTTAAACTGAAACACCCTATCAATTCTTGTTATTAATCCTTAATAACAATCCTTAAAACATTAATCCATCATAATTGATCAAATGTACACATTACAAGCTTGAAATCCCAATATAAGCCCTAATGAAACCCGAACCTAGTTTCTTTCATTTTGACCCATTTTAACTAATCTTTTTGCAGACAAGCACTTGAATGACTCATCTCCTTCATACCTAAGCAGCTTACTTACACACCTTCTACAACAAATATCTTCATCATTTATAGTTTAAAATTTGCACATGGTCTCTTGTTTTTTCTTGTTTAAGCAGTGGCATCACAAGGACCATCCAACACCACAAAGTCTACTTATTCAGCTCAAACAACACATCATATAGCTTCTCCTCATCACCCTATAGCCCTTACATATGTCCTATCCTGGTCACATAACATACCTTAGCCTCCAAGCTCATTTCATCTATAAATATGACCATAAACTCTTCATTTGAACTCATCCCCCACTTCCTCCTCTATAACCCATAATAGCAGCCATCCTTTGCTCAAAATTGAATCTAATAGATCCTAAGAAGTCCCAAGACATAATGAAGAAAAAATAAACCAAGAAAAGAAGCCCGGGAGTCGTTATTCTAGGCGTACGAAGCTAAAAGTCCTGATTTCGACCCGTTTCTAAGCTATAAGCTCAAACCCAGGTTTTGAATGTTCTACTTCTGCTCCTACACTTTTATAATGTTCCACTATGATCTAAAAATACTCTGTAAAGTTTCATACACAAATTCAAGTTCATTTTCCATTTTGATCCAAAACCGTACACCGAAACCCTAATTTGCATTTTTCTTAAAACTAAATGTCATAATTGTTAAATGTTGTTATAATCTATCCTAGCATGCTTAAATAATATAAGACTAACACACATTATTGATTATTGAAGGAATTTGAACTTAAAACCCGCGTTTATGTTTTGAAACCTAATTTGACCCCATTTACTTTCCTTGCTTAACGAATCTTTATTTTTAACTTTTGTTTGCTTTAAAACTTCAGATTATAGTTTATTATAACTTATAAATGTCTATTGAATATGTTAAACAAGCTGCATGGAAAATTTGGAACATGTTTTTTAATTATAAGCATGCAAGGGAATATATCGTAACTTCATAAACATAAAAGTAAAGACTAACTGTTCATTTTATAAAAGTATAACTATAGGTCTGATTATTCACTTTTCAAAGTAACAAGGTTTCTTGTATATCTTTTTAAACTGTTAAGGACCAAAGTCTAATAGTGCAAACTCATGAGGGTATAATTTTGCCACATTTCAAGATCAAAGGTCTAAAATGTAACATTTTTGAAAAAAAGTATAAAAACACTTTCAAAACAGTTACAAGACATAACTTAATTAACGCTTCTCTGCTTTAACATTTCTAGATATGATTAAAACGCTTAAAACCTAATATAGTCGTACATAATACAAAGAGGAGCTTCATATTAAGGAGTATCATCTTTGGTATTACGTATCTGACTGGTTGTGGTTTACATATAAATTGCCCTAGCTCCTCAAAACGTTTACTGACTGACTTTTGAATTATTGATGGCCCGAAACGTGATACAATAATTCCAAACTCTTCAATCAACACTCATAACTCTTAAAAATAAAGTACAAGAGTAACAAACTTCCTAAGACTCAACATATTTACTCAGGATGCACGACGTGGCTGTTTACTATCATTTTTAACTATATCAACCATCCCTGTTAAGATTGTGATAATGTCAACAGCTTTCATTTTAGAATACTTATTACATCTAAAACCTATCATGTAAAGATCATAACCTCGCCTTTACTCATTTACAGTGATTTATAAACCCGCGAGGGGATACAATCTCGTTACAAACTCTGTTTACATACTCTTTTATCTTATAACAATGTAAATACTTTCAATGACATAGTGAGTTTCATAGCCTCATTTTAATCTCTTTAATTATTTTCATAAACCCGTAAGTGAGATACAATGCTATAAAAGTACGGATAGCATATTGTTTAAACAAACTATAAGCTAATCTGATGTATCATTACAATCAATGTTAAGTTATAACTCCTACAAGTCCATTAACTTTGATTTAAGTCGTTTAAATTGACTATGGATATGAAGCATTAGTATCATAGAAATTCCTACAAGTCATTAAATTTGTACTTCGAGTCATTAAAATTGGCTATGGATATAACTGTTATTTCATAAATCCTACAAGGTCAATAAATATAAACTCGAGTCGTTAAATTGACTTTGGATATTAATGTTAGAGTAATAAATCCTACAAGTCGTTAAATTTGACTTAGAGTCGTAAATTGTACCTTGGATGTTAATATGTTGATTATTATGAGCTCTTTAAGTCAGGTTAAAGTGACTTTGTATGTTAATGCGTTGTGACATGAGACAAGACCAATCATACCAAACAAGGCAATAACGGATTAAACAATGTTTACATGATTCATTGCAATTATTACTAATACGAGTACAATAACATTACCCAAGATCATAACAATATCATTTTCATAATAATTGTGTTTATACAATTATTATACTATTACTTGTATTCAAACTGTTTATATCAAACCTATGAATTTCACTCAACCATTGTGTTGACTTTTTAGCATGTTTATCTCAGGTAATTGAGCAAGTTGCGGCACGGAGTGGCATGGACTCGAAGATGGCTGAACTGTTATCATTCAAACATGATGTTTTAGATTTTGGGACCTGCATTTTGTAAAAACTCTGAATATAATGAATGATAACTAAATTTTTCCAACAACGTCTCTTTTGAGTCGTTTTCTATGATTATGATTGTTGTATCCATGAAGTAATACCCTAGATTAGCTTCTGCTGCTATATTGTAAAAATGGGGGTGTTACAGATTGGTATCAGCGCCATGGTTATAGAGAACAAGGTCAAAACCTTAACTATAACCACATTTCATTTTTCAGCCATCAAGGTCCTCCGTGCCACTACATTCCGGAACAAGACTAAAAGAATACATATCTATTATACTATTACATAAATAACTTATGTTATTTACAAACTGGGTTGTTATCAGAACGATGTCTTCTCCTAATCACTCTACTTCCGATATTGAGGATGCTTTTTCCTCTATGAATATTCTTAACTATACTTCAGTCTCATCGGATTACTTCCCAGCTGTTCACATTAAGCATTTCGTTTAACTCTTTGAAAACTCCTAATATAATCCACATCATTGATCTCACCACTCTATAAAAATCCTAATTGAAGAACGTACAAGCCATTTTTATGCAAAGCATAACCTATTTCATCACCAGATCCAATTACACCACCAACTAATTTAACTCCATCTCCAGTATTACCACCGAACACAACTAATTTGATCCTGATATATCTTATTGTCCAGAAGAACTATTTACCACGCTAATAAGTGAATCCAATCTCCCTCTTCATCCTCAACTACGTTAATTACTTCATTTTGGAATCAAACTTGAATTTGGTAATCACCACTTCCTCAGTTTTATCTCCTACTCTCCCTCATGTATTTTGAAATAGTGAAAATGTTCCATAAAGATGTATCTGAACCATCATGATAAACAAGACGAAATTATCTTAAATATTTAGATGAACTCAACTTCACCGGATAGAGAGAATGGAATAAGGACGTATAAATGGAAATGAACGTAAAGACCGAACTTAAGGGAATCCGTACTCAGATTATCAAACTTCAAAAGAAACAGTTAGGGCAAAAGGATAAGATTGCCTTTGCTCACTACAGAATTTCCGATCTTGAACGAATCATTGAGAAAATCCAAGCTCGACACCAAACAGATCAGGAGGATCTTTAGGATGTCATCTACCAGCTCAGAATCAACAAACTCTTAAACCAGTTTTAGCTTTATCCTAGTCACGGGATGTGTGGTATAAATAAAAACGCTTGTCAAATCTTGACTATGTACAGTAAGAAGGCAAGTTATTTATAAAGGCAATCCCGTTTCGTATCTTATTGTTTCCAACTTATCTCTCCTTCATCATCATTTCCACCAATTGCATCATTATCTCCGTCTTCATGAATCATACCATAACCCCTAAGTGCTTAAAATTCAAAAATAAGCATTTCTCTTTAAGCATTTTAAGCATCACATTCTCTTTTATAACTTAGGATACCATTCTTATTACGCATTATCTTGTGTTGATAGAATGCCTCCCAAAAGGATGTCAACATCTGAAACACCGGCCATAACTTTAGCTGCCATCCAGCAACTAATTAATGATGGCATTTCCTCAGCTCTGAAAGCACAAGCTGCATCAATGGCAAGTGCTAGTAATCCCAATAGGAACACCGGACCTACTGGAACTCCTGTAGCAAAAACGGGAAACTATAAAGAGTTCGTTAGCTGTCAACCTTTCTACTTCAATGGTACGGAAGGAGCAGTTGGCCTCATTCGCTGGTTTGAGCGGACTGAATCAGTATTTTCTCGTAGCCACTGTGCCGAAGAAAACAAAGTGACATATGCTACCGGTACTTTAACCGATGATGCCCTGTCTTGGTGGAATTCATACGCTCAACCTATTGGAATAAATTAAGCCAATCAAATCACTTGAACCGAATTGAAAAGACTCTTAAACGATAAGTATTGCCCTCGAACTGAAGTCAAGAAAATGGAAGACGAATTTTACAACTTGGTTGTGAAAGGAAATGATCTTAAGACTTACATTAGGAGATTCCAAGAATTAGCCGTCTTATGCCCAAACATGGTACCAAATGCCGAGAAACTCATGGAAGTCTTCATCAATGGATTACCCAGAAGTATTGAAGGAAATGTTACTGCCTCGGAGCCTCAAACTTTGGAGGAAGCCATCAACATAGCCCAGAGATTAATGGATCAAATAATAAAGCATGATTCTGTGCAAGAAGCTAATGATCACCATCGACAGCAAAATAAAAGACAAGAAACCTTCAGAACTTATACTGCCACCAATGGATATGCTGGAAACCTTCCCTTATGTAAGAGATGTAGACTACATCACACGGGACCTTGCAGTGTCAAGTGTCAGGTTTGCAACAAGATAGGTCACCAGACCAAGTACTGCAAAAACAACAGGGCCACAAGAAAGCATACTTAGAGACAAGCTTGCTTTTATTCACTCTAGAATATCTACCCTAGAAACAACTCTCGAGGATATTCAACTCTCATCAGAATCTTCTTCAATCTAAAAACCTTAATCATCAATCCTCGTCGTCTGTTACTTTTATTCAACTACAAGATACTTAGCATAAGTATCAACTCTTTTTCATATGTAAAGTTCGTATGTAAAGTTATCCATGAAATAATGAAGTGATGATTCCATTACATCTTGTTATCTGATGATATCAAAATTCGGCATCGTTTATCGATTCTATTATGTTCAAACTCTGAATACTTTCCTCATACATTTGCAACATAAATTATCATCCTCGATTACATGGGCAGCAGTACAATCAACATCTCAATATTATCTAACCATTCATGATCATATCATTTTCTACACATTACCATATTGTGTTTTTATGCTTAGGTAAGACGACTTGTGATCATCTTATTGAAATGAATTAGGTCACTTCTTCATTTAAATAAGGAAATTATAAATCTTCGAACTATGAATTTATATTATATAATCTTCCGAAATCCTTATGAATTATAAATTCTCAGTTACCAAGAAGTTAGACAGTCTTCTTTTTGTAAGTGAACTATTTATCAAATAATGTAGGTCTTAATTGTATAACATGCGTACAAACAAGTTTCTTGGTAAATCCGTTTTTGTAGAGCAAAAACAATTCCTTATATCATTACCTTTATTACCTTCATTTACTTTCTATCTCTGTTTATGTTCAAAATATGGTATCTTATGTGATTTAGCAAAAACCTTCTACACAATTCATAATTTTATCATTGCATCACCTATTCCTGTTCTCCGTTCTTCTTATATTCTTTGTATATATCTGCAACTAATAACAAGGAAACACACATGGATCTATTACAATGTCTAAATGATTTACATACCCTAGGTATGAACAATTTTTGGACATAAAGGACTTTGTGATAGAATTCTTATTTTAGAATGTTGACTTTTAAAAGGTTAACGATTAACAATCTCTATTACGATTAGGCAATATTGGACAGCAGAAGTAGACCATAAAACCCACAGGGTTCCGTATATATTTTGAGTATTTTATTCAACCCACGGATTCTATCAGGATATAGAGAAATTCTATTGGGATGTCATCAATGGGTTTGGTCTTGAAAATAAGTAGACGTGTGATAGAACGTACATTATAATTTATGGTGGTACAAACACATAATTATAAATGCATCACACATCGTGGATCTTGTATTCCTTGAGTAAAACCTACATAAAAATATAGAAGGGCATGCCCAAGTACTACTATCTATTCACTAATATACTTTCAATTAAATCTCAGGACGAGATTTCTGTAAAGGGTAGAGACTATATACAACAACAAGAATTTTCATAAAACCTATTTTACTTTGATAAGCAATTACTACGGTGGAATTTTTTTCGCATTTATTTACATTACTTACATTGTCTAATATTACAGGATGTCATGTAACTTTACTTAAACTAATGTAGACGAGCTCACGCAACTAATCTATGGCCATTTGTCTTTCATATATGTTCAAGCCACTACGATCACAACTTTAGTCAAGTTAATCATGCCAATATATGTTCATTATTACACAAAGTTATTTTATTCCTAGATATGTATTGTACCTTTCTGCAAACGTTATGTTCAAAATCGGGCTTTAAAACCGTTTCATATACCGCTCCTTAATCCCCCCTAATTCCATGGAAGATTTAATATTAAATGAATGTACAAGCTTACTATAAGCATATATACAAGTAATATAACATTTCTTTGAAATAGATAACTCCCTCCAAAGTCAAGTACAAGTCTTATAAAAGGCACAATGTATCAAGTAATTATAGCATGGACATCTAAAGAGCCGTTTTACATCGTTTTGTCATTCTAACTTCTTCACTTTTACACTAGTGTACAAGCTCTTCTTCATCCTATTAATACACAATGTGTAAACCACTATAATTATTTATATTCATTAAATCTTTAAATACCCACAATTTTTACTCTGTTAAAAACCATATTATTCTAAATCCCCTTTCATACATCTTTCTACATTCAAAACCCTAATTCAAAACCCTAAACCCTAAAACTGAGCTAGTTTCTAAACTATGACCCGTTTCTTCATTTTTATCCATTGTAAACTCAAACCAACTCTCAAATAAGTGGTAATAACATAAATTACAACATTCTCAATCACTTTCCATCATCATTTCACCATATTAACAACAATGTACAAGAAACAAAGCTAGAAAACCCTAATTATGCCCTAATTGTAACTTTTGACCCGTTTACTCATTTTCTACCCATTTTAACCCAAACCACCTATCAACTTTTGATTATAATCCTTAATATAAGTCTTAGGATCAGTAACCTATCATTCCTAATCAAATGTACACGAATTACAAGCTAGAAAACTCAACCCGAACCCTAATGAGCCCTAAAGGTACCCGTGTACACCTTTCTTTCATTTTGGCCCATTTTCACCAATCTTATTGCAATCAAGCACCTCAATGACTAAGCTACTTCATTCCTAAGCAGCTTACAAGCACCTCTCTTCAAATATCTTCACCTTATATTGATTAAAAACTCATCACATGCATCCTTGTTTCCTTATCCTAGCCACGACATCAAATGGAGAAACCACCTCACTATAGCTAGTTTCTAGATTAACCAACACATCCTCTAGCCTCTCTTAGTCACCCTCTAGCTCTCATATGTGTCCTAACCAGATCACATAAGTTTCCTTAGCCTCTAAGGGTCCTTTACCTATAAATAGAACCCATAACCCTTCATTCATTCTCATCCCCCACTTCTTCTTTCTATAACCCAAGTGAGCAACCTTTCTCTGCTCCTTATGATCCTAGGATCATCTAATAAGATTATTCAAGCAAAGCTTTGAAGATTTGAAGCCCCAGGAACAAGATAGAAGGCGTACGAGTGGAAATACTACCCGAGTGGCATGGACTCGAAGATGGCTGAACTGTTATCATTCAAACATGATGTTTTAGATTTTTGGACCTGCATTTTGTAAAAACTCTGAATATAATGAATGATAACTAAATTTTTCCAACAACGTCTCTTTTAAAGTTGTTTTCTATGATTATGATTGTTGTATCCATGAAGTAATACCCCAGATTAGCTCCCGCTGCTATATTGTAAAAATAGGGGTGTTACATTTTACAAATTGAGTGATAAAATGAAATGAAGTGATTACAATGGTATTTATAGAGGTTGAAGATGAGTTTGGGTTTGTAACTGTTTTTCCCACCAAAAATACTTACAACAAACTTTGACTTTTTAGTTTGACTTTTCTCAAATTGTTGACTTTCCAATTTTAGTAGTTGACATGTATCATAATCATCATTGTTAATTAATCATTTAGATATGTTCAAATCTCGCTTAACTTCGCTTGCTTATATAGTATTAATTAATCTATTCTATATCTATATCTATACTATTATATAAAGCATTTACTATGTGGGTCCCATCAAAAATTAAGATAAGAAGGTGCAATCTTGACCATCCATCATACAATGTGTGGTGATATGAGCATGGTACAAAGGAATTCTACTTAAGGTGAAGTTTGTTTCATTCAGGGAGATGATTACATCTCAACTTCAGGGGAAGCTTTGGCTTTATGATGAAGTTCGTACACGAATTTGTTTGTTTTGTCATCATCAAATAGGGGAAGATTGTTGGAAATTATTGATTTGAAGAGACAAAATAAATAAAAGTATGAAACAAGAAGGACTTAAATGCAAAGCTGGAATTCATAAAAAGATGGAAGATTTTGAGGATTCTAAAAGATCTCCTTAAGAAGATAAAAGATATAGAAGATAAAGATAAAAGTTAGGAAGATATTATTGGTTTCCTAATTATATTTGTTCTTATCCTTTGTAAACCTAGATGATCTCTAATATATAAAGAGACATTAGGTCGTGTAGTTGGATATACACCGAAAAACGTGTGTGTATGTGTGTCCCAAGGGAAAATATAGACGTTAAGTTTGTGTGGTGTAGCCTCAAGGATCTTATGATTCATGTTATAATTTATTGATGTAACTGTTCTACTATTGATCAAAGTAGAATTGAGGCTTGGAGTGAATGATAATGAAGAAAAACCTTGTCGATGATAACATTGTTCTTATGTTTAATTCCAATGTGCATATATGTTATTGTCTTTGTTATCATGATCCTAGGTGAGGTCTAAACAACCTCGAGCTATAAACGATCAAAGAAACTATCAGGTTATTAGGTTCAATCAAAAATAATATGGGAGATATATCTAAAGGATTATAAACTTAGTGTAAAGTTTAGAAGTCCATCATATGATTGTTACATTGGCTTGGACATTACCCTAACCGAGTGTAACTTGTGTTTTTGTTGTGATTAGATTATGTGCAAGAGTTTGTCAAGTAGATGAGCATCAGGTGAGTTTCATAGTCCAATTTTTACTATGTTATTCTTGGGATGGAAATAATGCAAAGGTTTTTAAATGTTTTAATTGCTGTGATTATGTGGTTTAATTTACGAATGGACTTTTATGTAGCTATTATATGTTATGTGTTAAATGTTATGCGTTGTTGGGGCGAAGGTAACGTTCCTACCCAATGTTGTGTGTTTTGGATCGGGGGTAACGTTCCTACCCATTATTGACTTCGGGTGATGATTCTACCCATGACTTTGAGACGATGACTTCGGGTGATGATTCTACCTATTACTTTGAGATAATGACTTCGGGTAATGTTCTTACCTATGACTGTGAGACGGGCTTTGGGACTTGGATTGTGGTATACTTTCCGTCCTAGATTTGGTTGTTTTTGGACGGTTACATGTTAGCCTGTATAATAGTTAGCTTAACTGCCCTGCCATGTTTTGTTTTTATAATCACAGTATTTTATTTAAAGTTTGGATTGTGTGTCGTAAACCTATGACTCTCACCAACCGTTGTGTTGACGTTTTTAAGCATCATTTTCAGGTGAGCATGTTGAGGGTTTTGAAGCTAAAAGTGGCTAGAGAGACCTTAGGATTGCATACGGAGTCTATCTTCTTATTTTCGTTTCGTACTTGTTTATTGGATTCTTCTTGAATGCTGTTTGATTTCTTAGGTTTGTGGGACATGTTAAGTCTATGTATTAATGAGACTCTTTTTCATTAATGCAAGATTTCCTTTGTTTTCGGTATTGTCATGACACATCATGTCTTTTATTTTTAGCTATGCATGTAGTGATTCTCTATTGTTGACATCATTGTGTTGTGATGATATCCATGAAGTTACGCCTCGTGTTTCCGCCTTGGCGGGGTATGACATGGAGCCTCCATCATAGCTTCCTTTAGTTTCTCAAAAGCCACCTCTGCAACATTTGACCACTGAAAAGAGTTCTTTTTGAGCAGGGCATTTAGTGGCTGACTTATCATAGCATAGTTTTTTTATAAACCTCCTGTAGTAGCCAGTCAAACCCAGAAATCCCCTTAGTTGCTTAAGAGTAGAAGGAACTGGCCAATGTTTAATTGCCTCAATCTTTGAAGGATCAGTAGCTACTCCTTCACCAAAGATTACATGGCCCAAGTACTCCACTTCCTTCATAGCAAAAGAGCACTTGCTTTGTTTGGCAAACAACTTGTTGTCCCTCATCAATTGTAGAACTTGTTGCAAATGAGCACAATGGTCTTCTACTGTCTTACTATACACCAATATATCATCAAAGAACACTAGGGTAAACTTCCATAGGAAGGGCTTGAACACAATATTCATCAATGATTAAAAGGTTGAGGGTGCATTAGTTAACCCAAATGGCATAACCAAAAACTCATAGTGTCCCTCATGGGGTTCTAAAAGTAGTTTTTCCTACACCCTCCTCATTCATTCTTATTTGATGGTACCCAGAATTTAAATTAAGCTTAGAGAATACTAAGAACCTCCCAATTCATCCATTAATTCCTCAATTACTGGTATGGGAAATTTGTCTTTCACTGTGTACTTATTCAATTGCATGTAGTCTATACACATTCTCCACATTCCATCTTTCTTTTTAACCATTACAATAGGAGAAGAAAAAGAACTTTGGCTGTCACTTATCACTCCTGAATCCATCAATTCCTTAACCACCACTTCAATTGCATCTTTTTGACTTTGAGGATGTTTGTATGGTCTAATATTGATTGGAGGAGTGTTTGGCACAAGAGGGATTCTATGATCATGAGTTCTTTGAGATGGCAATTTAGTTGGTACTACAAACACATCTTCAAATTCTTGCAACACAGCTGAAACACACTCAAGAATCTCTTTATGCTTCTCTATTTTATGACAGCTTGCATCAGGATACATACCCAACATCAAAGAATATAGTTTAGTTTCCCTATTCTTAGACTTCTTCTGAACATTTTTCCCTTGCATCCACTGCAATGTAGTTTGTTTAGTACCCCTCAACATTATTCTCTTTCCCATTAGCTCAAATTTCATAGTTAGATTCCTAAAGTTCCACTTAATGTCTCCTAAAGTAGACAACCATTGGACCCCAAGAACCATTTCACAGCCACCAAAAGGAAGTAACATAGTATCATAAGAATAATTTTGACCTTGTATGCTCCAATTAAAGGGTCTACACTCATAACTCTTATTATTTCTTGCCCATTAGCCACTGACACAAGCAGAGGTGCAGTAGGCCTAATCTTGCAGCCAAGTTTCCTTGCACTCCTTATATCCACAAAATTATGAGTACTACCTGAATCAACTAGTATGTGCAAAGGTTGTTTCCCCACCATTCCTCTCACCCTTATTATTTGATAAGAGTTGACCCCAGACAAAGCATTTAATGAGATTTTAGGAGTTTCTTGGCCACTATTATCAAATGCAGAATGACACATCTCTAAATTATCATCTTCCTCATTGACATTAATCGCTTGTTCACTTATATCCTTCTCTTGTTCCTCACTTTCCCCTATTACTTCTCAAGAATACACCTGTCCACTACACTTGTGGCCAGGAGTGTATCTCTGATCATAGTAAAAACATTGGTTCTTGGCCCTTTTCTCTTCCAACTCTTTTTGTGTCAATTGTTTTTTAAAAGGTGTGTTTGGAAACCTTGTCCCACTAGTAGACAGATTAGGTGCAGGTAAAGCCAGAGGTGCAGTAGTTGGCTTAGGTAGCAACCCAGTGCTCTTATACCCACCCCCAAAGTTATTGAACTTGTAACTAGTGTTAGAAGGATTATACCTTGGTTTAATTGCAATGTTGGTAGCCTCTTGCATCCTTGCCATGGAAAAAGCATCAGCCAATGTAGTGAGTCTAAACATTCTAATAGGCATGCTGATCTCATCCTTTAAGCCTCCAACAAACATGCTAATGGCATAAGATTCCAACAATTTCACTTTATTCAACAAACTTTCAAACTGATATTGATAAGCTTGCACAGAACTGGTTTGTTTTAAGTTTTTGAGGTCCACCATAGGGTCTTCAAAAACTGCTCCAAACCTCTTTAATGCTTCTTGTTCATACAACTCCCAGGTACATCCCTCACCATACCTCTTAATCAACTGTTGGTGTCAAGCTAAAGCTTTGTCATAGACATGCATAGCTGCCAATTTCACCTTCATTTCCTCTGGACTATTATCAATCCTGAAGAATTGTCTACACCTAAAGATCCATCCCTTCACATCCTCACCAGTGAATTTGGGGAATTTAATCTTGGACATCCTTCCATATTGCACCACTTGGTTATTACCTTGCCTTCTAGTACCATTTCTATTATTAACACCACCACTAGTTCCTTCTCCATTACCGAGTCTAGTCAATTCAGTTTGGAAAATATGAAACTGTGTAGTATGATCATTGACTTGACCAGATAGAGTAGTGAAAGCATTCCTCATTTCAATGATAGCTTCATGCAAAGATTCCATTGTAACGGGTTAAGTAAGTGAATTAGTTCTGGTATTCACCATTATTTCGCCTGAAAATTGCAAAAGTGATCGGAAAATAACAGAATTTCGCCGGAAATTGCAAAAATCAATGGATTTTGACCGGAAAAAATGGTAGAGTTGCCAGGAAGGGCGCTCTGATACCAATTGAAACGTACTAATCCGAGCTCACTTAAGAACTGTACATTATGCTTCAATTAGCAACAATCGATCAGGAATCAATAAGCTAGAAATTGAATCGAAATGTGATTGTTATTAGTAAAATGAGTTTGTTACAATCTAGAGAGAGAAGTGTGTATTTTTATAAATTGAGTGATAAGATGAAATGAAGTAATTACAATGGTATTTATAGAGGTTGAAGATGAGTTTGGGTTTGTAACTGTTTTTCCCACCAAAAACACTTACAACAAACTTTGACTTTTTAGTTTGACTTTTCTCAAATTGTTGACTTTCCAATTTCAGTAGTTGACATGTATCATAATCATCATTGTTAATTAATCATTTAGATATGTTCAAACCTCGCTTAACTTCGCTTGCTTATATAGTATTAATTAATCTATTCTATATCTATATCTATACTATTATATAAAACATTTATAATGTGGGTCCCATCAAAAATTAAGATAAGGAGGTGCAATCTTGACCATCCATCTTATTTTAAAAAATCACATCATAAAGTGACATGTGTCACTTCTTACTTAAAAAATCACTTTTATTTTCAATTTGACATATCTTTTTATCTATTTATTTCTTTTATGATTTAATTTCACCGTATTTTCTAAAATTTCGTGATCTTTAATTCAACATCCATTTTGATATATTTTTATAAATTTTTAGCTTTTCACATTTTTAATGAGTTTATTTTGAATTTTTTAACAACTTTAACTTTAATTTAAATACAAACTTGATTCGTAAAAGATATATACTTTTGGAGACAATGTTTGATAGGTAAGAGAGTGTGTGAGTCTTTATACAAGCGAGAATGATGTTAATATGATGTTGTGGGAAAGCTACGGAAACCCAAACAAACGAATTCTCTAAGCGGGTAGGGAATTGCGGAGCGAGTTGGGTTAGCAATTTTTATCGCCGCCGCTATGCGCGGGTATCCAACTAGTAAATATAAATATATGATGAGAAGATAAAAACATATTTTAATACACCTCGGATAAAGCTTGTGGGCTTTACCAACCATACATTATGGTATTTGGAATACTTCCACAGCTCCACAATCTATTTAGAGTAGTTTGGACGACACTAGTTCTCTGTTAATAGAGCTTTACGTACTGCGTTAGGAGGCATTGAACTCGCTAGTCCCTACATTGAGACATCTTCACATATTAACCTATATACTAAAGATGGAGTAACAGTAACTGCTACAGTAACTACAGTGTTGGGTTACCAAAATCCAGCTGGGCTCACTCAGGCCCGGTAGTATGGCTCTTTTTTGGGTCTATTTTTTTATTTCTGATCCACCCTTCTTTTGAATGATCATAGGATGATCATACCAGAACCTTCCCGACTCTCACACGCAGTCAAATTCTAGAGCTTTTACAAGTGATAGATAAACCATTAACCACAGCTTCCTCAACAAGATTCAAGAAAGGGTTTACCATCGGTCTTGGGTTTCATTATTCAGGAATGAGATTTAGAAATAGTAATGTGTTTTCCACTAAAAGGAGAATTAAAGGTATGTTTCCATTATTGATTTTGGGTGTTATCAATTTGTATAATGTTTAAAATGTCATTCGTTAATTGTATAAGGTTTTAATTATTATTTTTTGGTTTTTAGAGTATACGATTCGTAGTTGCATATGTTGGAATTCTACCTAAATCAATTTCAATGTGACAGATTAAGTATCTTATAAAACCCATAATTTTACTAATACATGTTTATACTTAAAAACATATGTTAACCATAACTTTTACTTCACTTTTCCATGATATATATGATCCCATATGACATAAGAATTAGTGCATAAAATCATAAAATTAATAAAACTCATTTACATATTAAAAGTCTTAGTTGGTGATTTAGCATAAATAACATATTACACATAATATCATCAGAAATAAAAGTATAAAGGTATTAGGAAGGGACCTTAGGGGCGATGTATGAGATGAGAAATAAGTGCTATAACCGTGTTTTGACTCAAAACCATAAGCTTACAAGCTTTATAAACCCAAGATTAAGTTTGAAACCCTCAATTTCCCTTTTCTTCCTTAATCTTGCAAATGAAGAACCAATGCTTGCAAACACCTTAGTATGCCTTAGGATTGATGTGTAAAGGGTTGTATGGATTGTAGAAAAATTTTGTATGATTTGTTTAGGATTGTTATTTGAGCCGTGGGTTTTGGTAGAGGTAGAGAGAAAGAAAAGTGATTTTGATAAGTAAAAGTGTAAGTGAAATCCCTTATGTATGCATGATATATATAGGAGAGTATGAGATATTTCTAGTTGCAATGTAGATGTGTGATATGAAACGCCCACAGTCCCCCCCCCCCCCCCCCCCCCCTGGTGGGGGGGGACATGCTTACAGGGCGCCCCCCCCGTCTGGACCAAGGGGCCCCCCGACCCAGCCCCCCCCCCCCCCGAGCCCGGAACACCCCCCCCAAGGCGCCTTTCAAACCCACCCCAGTCTTCCGGTTCTCCTTCGCGTCTCCTCCTCCCTCAATCGGGAACCATCCATCCCATCCTGAGCCTCTCCCCCCCCCCCCACCCCCCCCCCCCCAAGGCATGACTGTCCTAAGCTTATTTTCTTTTCCTATTTGTTTACTTGCACTTTTATTAAGAAAGTATAAGTGATTCTTTTATATAAAAAAAAAATGTAAGTGTGTTTTTATATAAGTTTATTGTAATTGTCTTGGTTATTTTGTAAAGTATTTGTTTCTGGGATAATCATATGAGATGTGTAATTTAAATTATACATATGTATAAAGTTTTATAAAATTCGATCATTGTATATAAACGTAGGTATTTGTTGAAGCGTACGTAAATTTTTAGGGTTCCGGGAAAACCTAATTGTTATTTTATCGCGAAACGTAAACGCTTTCACGTATCCGATAAAATAACTTGTGAAACGTTAGTAATTATTCTCAAAATAATTGCTTAACCCTTGTTTGACGTAAACAATAAATTTGCTATGCCCGTTTTCGTTAATGATCATTATTATTTACGCGATTTAACTTAACGATTACATTAAAAACAAACGGTACATTACTTAAAATAAAATGTGACTTTATTAACGTCGTACATTGTCCTAAAACACAGGGTGTTATAGTCTCCCCCGATTAGCTGAGCCTTGTCCTCAAGGCTTAAGACGTAGCACTTGATGACGGCCCGGTCTTTAAGAAACAGGATGTGGGTATTTCTTCCGGAATTGATCTTCGTGTTCCCATGTAAACTCTGGACCTCTCTTGGAGTTCCATCGAACCTTGACTAATCGGATACGGCTTTGCTTCAACCGTTTAACTTCACGATCTGGTGGAAAAAAAATTTCCCTATAGGTTCCTTCGATAAATACTAAAGCTTGTCATCAAATTGAGTCCGTCCAATGGAACGGGCTAAGGGTCGTCGGCATGACACTTCCTTTAAGTTGGACACGTGAATGTATTATGAACTATGCTCTGCTCATTAGAAGGTCGAGCTTGTATGTCAACGTCTCCAACCCTTTTTTCTTTACCTTGAAAGGTCCAACAAACTGGGGATTTATTTCCTCGTTTGCCACAAAACGTACAACCCTTTCCAAGGCGAAAACCGTTGTGCATCACTCTTTTTCTCCAACACTCAAACTCCATCAGTTACGCTTTAAAATCAGCGTAGATCTCGTTTGGCCCTATCACGTGCCGTGCTTGCATCCTTTGGCTTAACTTTGAATGATTTTTTCTGTCGTCTCTTATTAATATCTCTGGGACCAGTGAGTTAAATCTTTCTCCACACCTAGACCCAACAAACAGGCGACAAACATTTTCCTACGTAAGTGCTCAAAGGTGTGCTGCCTTAATTGCTAGCATGATACTGTTATTGTATGATAAACTCAACCAATGGCAAATGTTTAACCAAACCATTTCCAAAGTCGACTGATCACCACAAGCACGAGGCATATCTTCGAGGAGTTTGAATGGTTTTTCTCCTTTGTCCATCAGTTTGTGATGATTATATGCTCGTATTCATATCTAAACTTGTACCAAAAGCATTCTGAAGTGACCTCCTAGAAATTTTAATGCGAACATTGGGGCACGATAACCAAAATAATCGATGGGACCGTATTCCATGCCTTGTTACTACTTCCTTTAGGTCATTCTGGGCTAGTTTCTTCAGTAGGGTCAGTTTCTTTCATGGTATAAAGATTGCGGGGCTCGGACTTTGTAAGACGGTCATACGATTACCAAAATGGTGTCATACCTTGTGATGACTTAGGAAGCTTTGTGACAATATCCATCGTGTTATTGTCTCCAGCTTCCATTGAGGTTCTCGGTCTGTACCAACAACCCGATTGCTCTGATGTTCGGCCTCTGATGTTCGGCCTTGACCTTAGCACAGGTCAAGCACTTGCTAACATAGGTGGCGATATCAGCTTTCATATTGGGCCACAAATTTCTTTACATCTTGATACATTTTCTCGGAACCTGGATGGATAGAATACTTCGATTTGTGGGACTCGTGCATGATCACAGTCCGCAAATCGCCATAACAAGGTAACCAACTCCTGCCATTGAGGCATAGGGTTCCATCCGTACGAGGTTCCAACTTTTCCGTTCTAAGTGCCTCTGGAAATTTAGCATTTTCAATCAGCATACCTCCAACATCCTCATTCTTGATGTTCTCTGGTTTCCGTGCTTCAGTCTGAGCATTCAAGATTTGCTTAGGAAGATCCAAGCTAATAGTCATGACTAAAGCTCGAACTCTTAACGGTGGTTCCCGTTCTTTCCTGCTCAAAGCATCAGCAACGACATTTGCCTTCCCTGGGTGATAACGAATATCGCAATCGTAATCACTAAGCAACTCTAACCATCGGCGTTGTCTCATGTTCAATTCCTTCTGATTAAGAATATGCTGTAAACTCTTATGATCAGTGAACACCGTACACTTGGTACCATACAGATAGTGCCTCCAAATCTTCAGAGCGAACACTACTGCTCCAAGTTCCAGATCATGAGTAGTATAGTTCTTCTCATGGATCTTTAACTGGCGTGATGCATAAGAAATAACCTTTTCCCTTTGCATCAACACAGCGCCCAAACCCTTGATCGAAGCATCGCAGTATACGATAAAATCTTCACTTCCTTCGGGTAAAGCCAGAATTGGTGCACTACACAACTTCTGCTTCAATAACTGGAACGCTGCTTCTTGTTTGTCACCCCACTCAAACTTGACCTTCTTTTGAGTGAGCTTGGTCATTGGTTTGGCGATCTTTGAAAACCCTTCAATGAATCGTCGATAATACCCAGCAAGACCTAAAAACTGACGAATCTCCGTTGGTGTCTTAGGAGATGCCCAATCTTTAACGGATTCGATCTTGGCTGGATCCACATGAATGCCTTTATTATCAATCACGTGACCGAGGAACTGTACTTTGGGAATCCAAAATTCACACTTGGAAAATTTTGCATACAACTCCTCTTTCTTCAACAACTCCAATATTATCTTCAGATGCTCTTCGTGCTCTTGCTTGTTCTTGGAATAGATCAAAATATCGTCAATAAAGACAATTACGAATTTGTCCAGATAAGGTTTGCACACTCGGTTCATGAGGTCCATAAACACAGCAGGTGCGTTGGTCAAACCAAACGGCATAACTTGGAATTCATAATGTCCATATCGAGTTCTGAAGGCAGTCTTCGAGATGTCTTCTTCTCGAACCCTCAATTGGTGATAACCTGACCTTAGGTCGATCTTCGAGTAGACACTCGACCCTTGAAGTTGGTCAAATAAGTCATCAATTCTTGGTAGCGGATAACGGTTCTTCACCGTTAGTTTGTTTAGTTCCCGATAATCTATGCACATCCGTAACGATCCATCTTTCTTCTTGACGAATAGAACTGGAGCTCCCCATGGTGACGAACTAGGTCTTATAAAGCCTTTGTCGGAAAGCTCTTGTAGTTGATCCGCCAATTCTTTCATTTCTGATGGGGCCAATCGATAAGGTGCCCGTGCTACAGGTGCAGCACCAGGTACTAGATCGATGTGAAATTCCACTTGTCTGGTAGGTGGAAGACCTGGCAAGTCCTCGGGAAATACTTCGGGGAAATTTTTGACGATCGGTACATCTTGCAGTTGCTTCTTCTTCGACTTGTCTCCAGTCTCCTTGACGGTAATATGTGCCAAAAAGACGTGACATCCTTGCAGCAGATACTTCTGGGCCTTGGTGCACGAGATGATGTTTAATCGAGTCCCGCGTTTATTTCTACTTCCGTCTCCATGAAAAATTAAGATTTCGCTCCCAAAAGGAATACGAACGATCTTCTTAGCACAGTCAATAACGGCTTGGTATTTCGTCAACCAGTCCATGCCAATTATGACGTCATAAGTACCCATTTCTACAGGCATTAGGTCGACGTGAAACGGATGGTTCAGAAAATTTAACATGCAACCCAGTAATACCGTATTTACCCAAATTATTCTACCATCAGCTAATTCAACGTTATAACCATGATCTAATGTAGTGGGGGCTATATTAATCAAAGTACTAAATTGAGTAGACACGAAACTTCTATCTGCACCAGTATCAAATAAAATGGAAGCACAACGGTTGTTTAGGAGAAACGTACCCGTCACAACGTTGTTGTCTGGGTTTTGCCCTGCAACTCCCACTGCATAAGCCCTGGCTACACCGTTACCATTTCCCTGATTCTTGTTCTTCCACTGGGGGCAGTTGCTCCTGTAGTGGCCTGGAGCCCCACACTCAAAGCAAACGATGGCATTGGTATTTGCCCCTTGGGCTCTTTGGTTGTTGTTGTTACGGTTGTTGTTGTTATTGTTGTTGCGGTTGTTGTTGTTATTGTTATTGCGGTTGTTGTTGTTGTTATTTGCAGTTGCAGGCCGGCTCCTACAGTCCTTGGCCAGGTGGCCAAGCTTCTTGCAGTTAATTGCATGTGGTATATCAAGGACCGTATGGTTTGAAGTTGACACTTGGGACATAGAGGTTTAGTCCTTCAACGGTTTATGTCACCGTTCTCGGCAGCATAAGCCCTGCCTGTGTTCTGCCTTTTATTTTGTTGTTGGTTTTGGTTATTTCGAGGAGTGTCTTTAAACTTCCTATTGTTTTCTGCCTATCTCTCAGCAAAAGTGTTAATTCTCCTATCCATTAATTCAGTCGCCATCAATCAATAGCCTCCTGCAAAGGTTTTTCGGCTTTCGATGCCGATAACACTTGAGTAAATCAGGTCTGGCATCCCACCGACATACCTTTCAATTTTGTCAGTCTCTTCAGGAAACATCCTGTCACACAGCAATGCAGTTCCTGGAAACGTTGGTTGTAAGCTACCACATCGGTGCCTTTTACTTTTAGGTTCCACAACTCTGCCTAATCTTCTTGAATTTCATCCTCGGGACAAAATTAGTTGTCAACTACCTTTTTCAATCGGTTCCACATCATTAGCATATGCAACACATTAGTCACAGTCCTAACATTGATTCCACATGTTAGAGCCAATTCCATAAGAGTACAAGTGAAAACTTCACTTGATTCACCAGGTGCAGTTACTTATGCGAAACACGGTTTTTCATCCTCTCCAACCATTGGGTCAATCCCTACCACTCCTCTGTGCCCCTGAAGAATAAGGAGTTGACAATTTCATGAAGTCTTGATAGTGCACTCCGTGAACATCGCGTTCCCATGTTCGTCCTTCTCACACCGGTTCCCGAGGTATGGCTATCATCGCCATTCCGGGTCGTAGCCCGTGCTGCCAATACAGCAGTGACACCCTCGTCGATCAAGGGCCTGAAAGTTGGGCACTGTGGTGACCGAAGGGTGGTTATGATGTCCCTGTGACTGGTGGGGGAGTTGTACCTTGGGTTTTAACTCTCGTAGGGCCTTCCTCTTGGTGACTATTTTCTTAATCATAAGAAAACATAATACCCGTTAGATGTTCAAAAAAAAATCTTAACCATAACCCGATGTATACATAATAAATAAAACGAGATCACAACACATGGTGAAATACACATCAGTATTGAAATTTACAAATCGACATTCATTCACAATAAATTCGATTTCATATAAAACATAATCCATCCTTTCCATATGTAACTTGGGAAAATAATACATGATTGGTTTAAATACAAACGATCACAACACTTAGGTTACAAGACAAAATAACCTCAAGCCATACTAGCAGATAATACACATAATACTTAGATATTCTGAACAAAGTAGCCGATACATGAACAAAAAGATCTAAACAGAGTAGCTAGATAAAACAAAAGATCTATACAGT
>BQNB010006751.1:0-10000 GCA_026074375.1 Tanacetum coccineum | reverse complement strand
AATCGTACTACGTTTCGGTCGTAGCTACTCATATTAAAGAGGTCATGACATGACTACGGAGTTATGAACTTAATCGTAAATCCAACAACTCGTCGATACGTCATCCGAAGAGCCTCATATGAAACACTCCCTAGTATTAGTAGCACTTTAATAACCACTCAAAAATACTATATGAGCATAATGTCACCGACAATACATTTTAGTAAAAAATATTTTTATAAAAGTGGAAAACGTTTTATAATATAACTTTTCGTAAAATGACCTAATTTGGTCGTTTTTAAAGCCCGTTGCTCGCGTTTCTATACGTCCAACGTCTTCGTAGAAAGACGAGTGCTCAAAATATTACATTATCAAGTTTTTGATATCTGCGAAGAATAGTGGTTTTTACTATCACAAACAGCTATATACTCGTTTTTTTAGTTTTAATTTAGCTTAAAACTTGTAATCGTAATAACATATTCATTTTAATCCAGATTTTTAGTGATTCCATCGAGTACGTCTATGTTATTAAAAGATGTATTATATTTATAAGTTAATCCCCCTGATGAATAGTGATTTTTACATTTCATAGTTTATAAAATTACTTTTATAAACTTTAATTATCGGAAATGTCGTAGTTTATTCGTTATAGTTCCGTTTTTAGCGATTCTTTCGAGTACGATCTCGTAATTAAAAGTTATATCATATTTTAGATGTTTTAAAAATATTAGTTTCTTTAATGATAGTAAATTTTCTAACAAATAGATTTATAAAAGTATTTATAGTCGTAAACATCGTAATTTAACGTATGTTTTTCGTTAACAAATTCAGTTTTTCAGTTTCTTATCATTTTGTTGAATTCGTCACGAGACGTATATTAAAATATATACAATTATGTCAAACCCACGTATGAATTTCGATTTAAAACAGCCCCTAAGTATTCATGTGTATATCTTTATAAAAACTTTGTTTTATGTATTATTTAATTTAGTAGTTTACTTTAAAACCCTAAAGCTATTTTAACAATATGTATACTTAAATAATGACCAAGTTCCATGTCATTAGTCTTATAAATTCATTGTAACAAGTTTAACAATTTACTTTCCATTATTTTCACATGTGAAGATTAAGTAACCTTATAAAACCCTAATTTAACCTAAACATGTTTATACTTAAACCATATGTTAACATACTTTTACATTCATTTTTCCATGATATATATAACCATATGACATAAGAATAAGTGCATAAAATCATAAACATAAGTAAGAACTCATTTTACATATTAAAAAGTCCTTAGTGGTGATTTAGCCATAATTAACATATAACACATAAAATCATAATAAATAAAAGTATGAAGGAATTAGGAAGACCTTAGGGATGATGTATGAGATGAGAAATAAGTGCTAAACCCGTGTTTAGATCAAAAATCCAAAGCTTACAAGCTTATAAACCCTAGATTAGGTTTGAAACCCTAATCTTGCAATAACTTGTTAAAACCCTTTCAAAGCTTAACCAACCCTTCAATTCTTCTTAGAATACCTTAAGTATGATATGTAAACACTAATATGGTGAAAGAAAATCAAAGTATGGATTGTATATAAAAGGGGTTTTGAGCCGTGGGTTAGGAGAGGAGAGAAAGAAGAGTTTTTGTGATTTTTGTTAAGTATCTATGAAAGGAAGAGTGCATGCATGCTATTTATAGTCAAAATATCTAACTAACCTAACCATGGTTACTTTCTAACCCTTGCACAAGGTTAATTTGCCAAGTGGTTCATGGTGTAAGAGTTGGTTCCCTATGATCTTTCTTAACTTAGATATTTTTAGCAAGTTGATATCTCTTGGTTCTATCTGACTAATTATCGGCCACATAGGCATATATTGATGTTATACTGAGTATTTTGAGTATTGGGAATATAATCGTGGGTATTCGTTTTAAGCAGTCAGGTATTGGTGCTTTCCGTGTAAAGCCGTAAACGCATTTTATCGTGAAACGTAAGCATTTTACGTAGCCAATAAAAATAAGATGAACAAAGTTATTAATTATCCTTATAATAATCATATAACACTTGCTTGATGTAAACATTTAATTGTTTAATGCCCGTTTACATTGAATGATCATTTTTAGCTTACGCGATTTAACATAACGATTTCCATTAAAAACAAACGCGTACAATACTAAAAATAAATGGTGACTTTATTAACGTCGTACATTGTCCTAAAACACGAGGTGTTATAAAAAACCCTAGACCTTATACCAAAAACCCTAAACCTCTAACCACTAGGTATAATATCACAAGTGATATATACATAAACTTTAAAAACCTATAACAAAAAACCCTAGAACCCCTACCACAAAACTTATACCAAAAACCCGAACAGCTATACACTAAAACTCTATACCAAAACCCTAAAACACTAACCGCTAAACCATATACCGAAAACCCTAATTCCTCCCTAACCACTAAACACTATACCAAAAACCCTAAACCCCTAACTACTAAACCATATACCAAAAACCCTGAACCCATAACCACTAGTTATAATATCACAAGTGATATATACATAAACTTTAAAATATATGCCAAAAACTCTAAACCCTTAACCACTAAACCTATAGAAAAAACCTTAAACCACTAACTACAAGGTATAATATTACAAAATAAATATACAGAAACTTAGAATATATAAACCCAAAAACCCTAAACCTCTAACCACTAAAAACTAAACCGTTACACTAAAAACCTTAAAAAACCCCTAACCACTAGGTATATAATCACAATATTATATATATAATATATATACACTATAAGTTTTTAAAATCTATACCTAAACCCCTTAACCACTAGGTATAATATCACAAGTGATATAAACATAAACTATAAAATCTATACCAAAAACCCTTAACCTCTAACCACTAAACCATATACCAAAATGTTTAAAACACCCTAACTACAGATATAATAACACTCAGTGATATATACATAAACTTCACTTTTAAAATCTATACTAGAAACCTAAACCCCTAACCATCTAAACCCTAACCCAAAAACCCTAAACCTCTAATTACTAGGTAAAATATCACAAGTGATAATATAAATAAAACTTAAATGCGTATACCAAATATCCTAAACCCCTAACCACTAAACCATATACCAAAAACTCTAAACCCATAATCACTAAACCTTATACCAAAAACCCCTAAACCCCAATCACTATGTATAATATCACAAGTGATATATATATAAACTTTAAAACCTATACTAAAAACCCTAAACCCCTAACCACTAAATTTTATACCCAAAACCTAAACCCTAAACCCTAAACCCTATACCCTAAACTCTAAACCCCTAACCACTAAACCATATACCAAAACCCTAAACCTCTAACCACTAAACCCTGTGCCAAAAACCTTCAACCCTCCTCCCTAACCACTAATCCTTATACCTAAACCCTAAACCCCTAACCACTAAACCCTATGCAAAAACCCTAAATCCATAAACACTAGGTATAATATCACAAGTGATTATATACATAAACTTTAAAATCTATACCAAAAACACTAAACCCCTGACGACACCCTTATACCAATAAACTTAAACCTCAAACCACTAGGTGTAAATAATCACAAGAGAAATATAAACCTAAACTTTAAGGAATCTATACCCTAACTTAAACCCCCTAAACCAACTAAACGATATACCAAAAACCCCTAAAACCTAAACCAACAAAAAGCCTATACTCAATACCTTTATAAACCAAAGATTCACTCCGATGCTTAACAAATTATGTAACCCTGACATTGTAGTAACATCGATGATAAATAATATATAATAAAATCTCATGTGATAAAGTAATATAATGTGAACATTATTATGGTATTTCACATATAATTAATATCACATTTGATAAAGCAATATAATGTGACACTATTGTGATAATTTTAGAAATCTGTAACATGAATCAATGTTAATTATCCGCTTGTGATATTATACCTGTTATAGATTAAAAAGGTTAAAACATAGTTTTTTATAGTGTTTTTAATTTATTTTCACAAATCATGTTTGATAATAAGGATAGAATGAGTAAAGATGTTGTATTATTTTATGTTCAAAACAATGAATTAATCATTTTAATGTTTTACACAAATACTTATGCTCATTTCATGACATCATGTTGAGTGTTCGAACGTACAAATATGTTATATCACATGTGATACTTCAAGCGGGTTTGATGATAAAAAATTAAAATTCCTTCGATATTCATCAACTTCTAGTAAATAAACTATATTGATTTGAGGGTCCCAAAAATTATGTATGATAAAATGAGGTTAGAAAGCTAAGGAGTATGTACTTTTAACTGCCAAAAACGATGAATCAGTTGGAGTCCACACAATATGTAATACCCGTATTTAAACGAAAGACCTGTGAAGTGTTCTAACATACAATTAGTAGTAATATCACAAGTGAATATCAAACAAAATACTGCACGGAGAAAAAAACAAAAAAAAATACAAAAAAAAAGATTTGTCGAAAGTAAATGAAGTTGCCATCTATTTAAACATAAATAAATGCTCGCACGATGGTGTAAATTTAATAAATCATAACGTATTTTACGTTTCTGTGCTGTATGATGATTTTTAAAAATGAAGGGTGAAAAGAGTGTTTTTTAATTGAAAAACTCAAAGGTAAGAAGGGGTTGTGGGTGTTTTTTAAGGTTTAATCTTATCCATTAAATAAAGTTAAATCTTAGATTAATCCTCACCATTAGATCAAACTCAAATGGATGGTGGAGATTTGTCCCTTAGTATGTGAGGAGAAACTGGTATGCAAATGAACTTTTCTCAAAAACGATTATCAAATAAAAATTTGATTATTTGACATTTGAACTACAAAGCCAAAAATAAGAATCAATAGCGTATAGTATCCAACGAGTTGGAAAATAACCCGCGCGTTGCGGCGGGGCTAACATGTTACTGCAACGTATAGGTAAAATCAAAAATGCAAAAGAAGAGCTAATATATAGACATAACATTGTGGATATTCCTAAAATAACTTGTGCCTCTTCAAAGCATTCGTACATATATTCTTTTATAGTTTAACGACAAAACATGACCCATATCTATTAGCAGCGTTTGAGTAGTTTTCATATGTGGTTGTTGGATACCGTGTGCTATAGTGGATCGGTGAAGACCAACTTGTTGAAAACACTTGGAAATTAATGCTCAGTTATCATCGCTGCAAAACAAAGGTATGTAAGATTAGACAATGTACTATAAAGTATAATGAAAGCTCCTGTATAACATTTTCGTTTAGATTGTTTACTAACGACTTAAAAGCAAACAGCATACTGCCAGAAAGAAACAAAAAGTTCCACACAAACAGTAACGGATAGCTAAACCATTCATACATTGCAATGTTAGTTATATAAACAATCAGATTACCAGTCACAATTTTTAGTTCTAACCACTTTCTGTTCTTCACCCATTGGAGCTAAATGTACATAGAAAAGAGAGTTTAGTTTAAGTTAGCAAACTCCTTATCAGTCATCATAATAAAATGAATTGGTCGATATTCTTGCGTCATTTGAAGATGTAAGTAAACGTTATCATAAATTGTATACTCTGTCCAATTCAGTTTACATTAAAGAAAAGGAAAATAAGATGAAAAAACATGAAAAATGCCACTTTTAACATATATAACAAATATTAATATATAGATCTAAATAGCACATGTTCAGGTCCAAATAAGAATCTTGATTAGTTTATCTCAGGTGCGCTTGTGCTAACGCAGTGCCAGCTTCCATTTCGATATAATAAATAGTACGTCTTATTTATTGCGTATGTTAGAAAGCGAATTCTTGTTCTACTCATAAAGGAGTGTTTGGAATTGCTTATTAGAACTACTTAAGCTTACTTTACAACTACAATGATAGAAAGAAAATGAAATTTACCTGTTGCTCATTTCAAGGGATCATATATTTAGTGATGCACTCTAGTAATTCATCGTAGTGAGGGTCTTATTGAATAGGACAATTGGTCTACGTGTAAGTGGTTTCAAACATGTAGATTTCAGTTTTGCGACACACTCAAACACCCCTTAAAAGTAAGTCTTTTTGGTTCTGAGTTGCCAAAAATAATCCGCCATATTTCAGCTATTATCAAAACATTTGTATCCAAATTTTCCATATTTGGATTCAGTTGACAGAGAGTGAACTATTATAACTACTATTAGCTGTGAACAAATGGTAAGAAAAAAAAATCTAACCTTTATTGCATCATTTTCGGATATATTTTTGCAAATATGAGGCTCACAACACCTGCAACAACATAATAATGGATCTTTAGGTGATGTAGTAAAATTGAGTATTTTTTTTCCACATGAGCATGCTTTCAAGAACATAAAAAAGGGAAAATGTGACAATCTAATGCACTTTCATGTATAAATAAAGGTGATGCTACATAGTATGTCATCAACTCTTGCAGCGAGTTTGTGTATTGACTTGCTGTGTCTTTTTTCATTTTGTTCGAGTTTGTTCAGAGCGTTGCTCCTGTTTGCTCACAATTGTCTATGTGGTCTACAATATTGTCATAAGCATGTACTATGTGACCTGATGTACAGCATCCGATCTCGTTTTCTAGTGGGAAGCAAATTAGTCATTTTTTTCTTGGTATTTGCGCACGGATCAAGCTAAAAGAGTAAACTGAGAAAATTAGGGGGCATGCAATAGCTGCACAGGGGCCAACACGCACATTTGTATTTAAGATCAACTAACAGACATCTTACAGTTGTTATATGAAGATTCGCAGAGTCTCATGTACATGTATAGTAAAGACTTTATTGTAACAAATTTATTTATCGGAACACATTAGAATGTCGTTCGCCTTTTTAGTTCGCCTTTTTAGTTTGTAACAGAATTCTTACTTCCGAAACAGATTCTTTACTTGAACAGTCAATCTAAAAACCATAAAAGTTGTTCGGTTGACTTCTACTCCTATGTTTTACAGATAATAAAGAGTTACATTTTACTATTGCGGTAGTTTTGGCCTCCCAATAAATATACTTAAGTTACGCCACCGTCTACAACTTGTATAAACTGGAATAAAAAATATCTGGAAAAAGGTTTAATCAAATACTACAATGTATGTTAAATTCAGTGACTAATTTTCGATTTCGATGTGAATGCTAGTCTATTTGACCACAAAAGTCAGAGCTAGAAGGGATAGGTATGATATGATGAATGCAGTATATGAAATTTAGATCAGCTAGTTACTTTTTATTTTGGAGAACAGATGGTCTGCATTGTGATCATCTGGTGTTTACATGTGCTGCTACCTGAATGAAGCGGTATGCCACCATAACAGCCTATAGGTTCGCAGTAAGTTATCAGTCGTAAAGAAGGACCTGCAACAGAGAAACTTGACTCCCCTCCTTCACCACAGTGCACTGGAAAAGAGATAACACATCTGTTATTATATATTCATACCCTATTCCATAAGAAGTACTCGGTTTAAATTATTATATCTTAGAAAGAAGGGACGACCCATTTGACCTATATTAGAGAAGCTGAATTTTGCATTCTTTGTTTGAACCAACAATATTTTCTCACCCTGATTTAGCTACTGATTTAGCTACTTGCTGTTGTAATGTATCTAAAACAGAATGCATACACACAAAAGCGAACACACACAAACTTCCAATGAATCGTCTAAAACAGCACTTTTTGTGTTTGGGTCTAGTATGTAGCATTCGACATTTGGTCTGTTGTCATGAAAAATATAAGCCAAAATTAAGGAAACTGAAAGAACGTGTTACCTATTGTTGTCGCTTCATACGAACCCGAACCAAATCCCTCCTTTTAACACCATTCGACTTCGGCCCATTTCCACCAAAATTCCCAAGCAAAGCATCAAATTATTAGCCCCTTCCCACTCAAACTCTTCAACCTCCAAAGTACCTGCAAACAACAACAAAAACATTTTTTAATCACAAACAGATACCCAAAAAAACCCACGTATAATTTAATTTAGTTTATTAAACACTTTAAATTATATTATAGCTATACTTTCTGCTTCTTTCCAAACATCGCAGCTTCCCCACTTTAAAGCTCAACACCTGCATATCATCAAACACCTATCATTAATACTAATAACTATTTTCATTCCAAATTTAAACTTATAAAAATCAAATAAATAAATAAATAAACTTAAAAAAAGACCTAAAAAAATCTTCTCAAGCTGACGGTGAGACTTGTTGATAGGGATTTACTACCTACATCTAACAAATTGAACAAAAAAAAGCCTTTTTTTATACTATTATATAAAGCATTTGTCTATCAAAAAAAAAATTAAAATAAGAATGTGCAATCTTGACCATCCATCTTATTTTAGAAAATCACATCATAGAGTGACGTGTGTCACTTCTTAATTAAAAAATTACTTTTATTTTCAATTTGACATATCTTTTTATCTATTTATTTTTTTTATGATTTAATTTCACCGTATTTTTTAAAATTTCGTGATCTTTAATTCAACATCCATTTTGATATATTTTTATAAATTTTTAGCTTTTCACATTTTTTGTGGTTTATTTTGAATTTTTTTAACAACTTTAACTTTAATTTGAATACAAACTTGATTCGTAAAAGATATATACTTTTTATGACAATGTTCGATGGGTAAGAGAGTGTGTGAGTCTTTATACAAGCGAGAATGATGTTAATATGATGTTGTCGGAAAGATACGGAAACCCAAACAAATGAATTCTCTAAGCGGGAAGGGAATTGCGGAGCGAGTTAGGTTAGCAATTTTTATCATCGCCGCTATGCGCTGGTATCTAACTAGTAATTAAAATAAACAAAAGATGACAAAAAGAAGAAGATAATATAGTCTCCTATTTTTGAAATAGATTGTTAGTAAATAGATGATCTTTCAATTGTGGTGTTTCGTTCCCTGCAACCCGGTATCAACTCAGTAGAAGCATCTAGAAGATCCCATATGCATTTGGGAAAGACTCAGGAAGCGTAATTAATGGTGGATAAAAGGGCGGCTGAAAAGACGGGCTGAAATGGACCCAAGTGATCAGGCTTAAATAAGCCCAAGACCAAAACGACAAAGGTAATTGCCGTTTTTGTAATGATAGTTAGTATACTTTCTAATAATTTTGTTAAATAGATGGGTCGTTGTTTATTTTTACCACTTTCCTTGAACTAAAACATGAATAAAATAAATGAGAAGACTATTGCAAGATTAAGAATAAACTTTCATAATTCGATTCCTCTGATATTGGGATATATGCCCTTTCAATTATGTTTGTGCATTGCTATGAAACTCATAGAGAAAAAAATGACCTTTGAATTACAAATGGTTTAGTATCACTACAACAATATAAGGGTGTAGGGTCGATAATTTCGACCCTAAACTACAAAGGGTGTCGACCCAAAGTGCTTAGGGTCGACAATTTCGACCCTAAGTTCTCGATCCAAATTTCTCGACCCAAAATTTTTTGGGTCGACATATTCTTTTGAATTTTGGGTCGACAGTGGGGACCACAATATTTCAACCAAATAAGTTGACTAATTTTAGGGTCGACAATGCCTTTGAAACTTTGGGTCGACATTGTCGACCCTAAACTTTTTTATTTATTAAAATCGTTTTAATATAGAAAACAAATTAATATTTAATCTTTTAGGGTCGACATTCCCCTTTTAATTTTGGGTCGACAATGTCGACCCTAAACTTTTTTATTTATTAAAATCATTTTAATATAGAAAACAAATTAATATTTAATTTTTTAGGGTCGACATTCCCCTTTTAATTTTGGGTCGACAATGTCGACCCTAAACTTGAAATTTATTAAATATTCATAGTGGTATTCCACGTAGGTATTCCACCCACTTTAGGGTCGACATTGTCGACCCTAAGTGTGAGATTAGGGTCGACAATGTCGACCCTAAAGTGTGCCTGGGCAAAAAAAAACTAGACGCCTTTCCAGTTTTCTAGATTTTTTCCGGAATTTTTTGC
>BQNB010006750.1:0-92381 GCA_026074375.1 Tanacetum coccineum | reverse complement strand
GGCCTGAAGTCTCATGACTGTCATATAATGATGCAACGTTTACTTCCTTACGGACTTCAGCAATACTTGCCCCCAGACGTTGCAAAACCACTAATCGAGCTATGTTTATTCTTTAAGCAAATCTGCTCTCAAACTTTGATGGTGGATGACATGTTGAAAGCTCAGAGCAAGGTGATCGATATTCTGTGCAATCTCGAGCTCATATATCCTCCTGCTTTCTTTGACATTATGATTCACTTGGTTATCCATTTACCTCTAGAGGCTATTTTCGGCGGGCCTATTCGCCCCCGGTGGATGTATCCATTTGAAAGATATATGAAGAAGCTAAAAAATTATGTACGAAATAAAGCTAAGCCGGAAGGTTCGATTGCGGAGGGTTATGTTGCAGAAGAAGCATTGACTTTCAGTTCTCATTATTTTCGGGATGTTACCACGAAATTTAATCGTCCTGACCGTAATGTGGATTGCCCTCCTCCAACGTGTCAGTTTCAGGTGTTCAAATCACTATGTAAATCGATTGGTTTACGGTCGGTTATTCGTATTGATCACCAAGAATTGAAGAAAGTGATATGGTATGTACTTCACAACAGTCCTGAAATCGACACGTACCGGGCCAAGTTTAAGATGTACGTGTTTTTATTTTGAAACTTCTTTTTCTTAACTTATCTTTTTGACGACTTATTCTAACACCATGAACATTTTTCAGTGAATTTCCTAACAAAGACATGAAAGAAGAATTCCCCGGCTGGTTTGGGAAGCAGGTAAACTTAGACTTATTGTGTGTATTTAACTATAAAAATAACGACATCATATTTTGTGTTCTCTATCTGATCCTATCTTCTTCATAGATCCGTCAACGTCACGTAGACAATGACCCAGGTGTTAACGAAAGCAGCGAGTTATTCGCTTTGGCTTGTGGACCATCACAGACTCCAATCTCAGTCAACTCTTGCGTAGTCAACGGTGTGAGGTTTGTCGTGCACAGCCGCGATGAACGTCGCACAACTCAAAACAGCGGCATTTGTTCGCCTGGTCCGGACGGAGAAATGTATTACGGTCAGCTTGAACAAATCCTCGAGTTTTCATATTTGTCGTTTAAAACTGTGTTGTTCCGAGTTAAGTGGTTCGACACTAGCAACAAAGGACGTATCCAAAATTTTGTCATTAGAAACAACATAACACAAATCAAGGCAAACGGTGAGGCGTTTAAAAATGATCAATACATTCTCGCAACACAAGTCAAACAATGCTTCTACCTTGAAGATATGGCCAGACGACCACTCGGTTGGAAGGTCGTCGAACATGTGAGTCATAAAAAGTTTTTGAACGGGGGTGTCATTGTGGTAGAGGATGACCCTGATGTTATACATGTCGACAACTCATCTGATCTCGCACTTTCTACTAGTTTGAATGACTTGGAAATTGCGGCCTTGCATATAGATGGTCAATCAATAGATGTTGACGCACCACCAGATATCATTGATGTTGTTGATGAGGACGATGATATTATTGATGAGGAAGACCCCATTCCTCATGATTTAGCAGATTCTGATGATGAAGACCTCGTCAACCTTGATATTGATGATGGTGTAAATGTTATTTATTCTAGTGAAGAAGAAGATTAAGACGCTTATTTTGAATGAATGAATGAATGAAACTGTTATGGATTGTTCTAATGTGTATATTTATTTGGATGTATATGCATTTGGATGTGTGCATGCTTTTATTATTTTGTCCATAAATTTCTATATGTTATCCTAATGCTACCTGTACAGATGTCAGCTGATGTCGCACGGGGTCATGGCGGTGACGGTGGAGGTGATGATCATCCCCCTCCATATCAGGTACCCACCGGCTGTGGGGGTTGCTTAGGCAACCGAGGTAAGAATTTCTGGATTATTGTAATACAAGCATAAACTTGATACATTGAATTTGCTTGCCTTGAATTTTTATGACTTTGTCACTCACTTGATTTTGCAGGTAAGGGCACCCGAAAGCCCAATTTGGGTGGCAGGAGAGCGGGCAGGCCGCATACCCGCCAGGAGACCCGGAACCTCGGGTTAAAGGCCATCACGGATAAGAGTGGCCCCGTCCCGATCCGGTTTGAGGTTAACGACCGAGAGACCCTCATGCCTCTCGGTGACCATGCGGCTCATTGGGCCAACTACCTCGGGGAGCTCGTTAGGGAGTTGCCCTTGCACTACCCTTCTTGGCGCCAAATGTCGCCGGAGCGGAAGGCGGGGGTCGTGGCAAAGATTGGGGTAAGTTATTTCATTATCCTTTTATGTTTATTTCATTATCGTGTTCATCTATTTAATTGTGTATATTTATCTAAATTTGTTTATTTATTTATATCATATAAATAAATAAACAAATTTAGATAAATATATAAATTATATCTCTAACTCTGTCTTTGTTGTATATGATTGCAGACCCAGTTTGACTTGCGTCCCCACATGGAATCCGACCGCTGGCCACAAATCTATGCGGGCATCCAGCAGCACCTGCAAAAGATCTACAATGGCAAGAAGGCTGCTCTCAAAGAAAGATATTGGGTTCCTGAAGAGGACGGGACTTATGACCTGGAGCGCCTCAGACGCGGACGTCCCTCGCACATTTCTGAGGTAAATTGGGATGCGCAGCTTGCATTTTGGAATGATCCCAAGAACCTTGCCCGGGCTGCCCAAAATAAACAAAACCGGGCAAAGAGCAAGGTCGTATGCCGACAGGGATCCCGGTCTATTGCCGCCCTCCGAGAAGCATGTAATAATATTATAATTATTTACATATATATATATTTTATATATATATATATATATATATATATATATATATATATATATATATATATAATTAACGCTTTGGTGTGTTGTGATTTGTCGTTTTTAATTTGTTTCATCTTATATACGTGTGTATGTGCAGATGGAGACCTCAGCTACTAGAGAGTACCCGTCGCTGATCCACACCTTCTTCTTGACACATACTGTTGGTGGCGTATTCTTGAACCCCGAGGACAAAGCTCTTTATGTAAGTTTTGTTCCAAAACACGCACTTTAATGATTTGTCGAGAAATAATATATTGACCCGACTAATATATTAACTATCTTGTGTTTTTGTGACTACATAGGATGAGATGCTGAGGCTACAGGGTCTAGGCTCCAACACCCCCACGGGTGTGCCCTACACTGAGGATGAGATCATGACCATTGTTCGCGGGGGCAAGCAGCGGGGGCACATTCCCGGTGTTGGACGGGTTTTGCCAGGACAGGGCACGGTCATTCCTCCCCCATCTCAAAGCACGCACTCCACCGATATCGCTAGGCTCAAAAAGAGGGAGAAGCATCTCACGAAACAAGTGAACATGTTCATGAGGTTATTTAGGAGTGACGACAAGTTTTCTCAGATGCTTAATCAATTTGAGTCACAACCTGAGTACGGTGGTGGCAGCGGGAGTGGCGGGTGCGGGGATGATGAGCTAGGAGATGATGAGGACGGCGGCGAGGATGAGGACGATAGTTAGGGGATTTTGGGTAAGTATATGTTATTTTGTGTCTTGAAGTATATATTGGCGACCCTTATGTGAATATTTGTTTCCCCGTACGTTTAGAACATGTTATCTAATTGAATATTGACTTGTATCTTGCGGATAAAGGAAGTCTTGTGACTTCGTCACCCGTTTTGTAGATTATATTGTGTTTATTTTTGAACGTATTTAGCTTTATTATATCAAATGCGTTGATCGTATTGTGTTTCGGTACAAGTTGTAATGTATTTGGGTAGATTCTATATTGGTTTATACAGGTTTGAGTTTTGGTAGATTTTTTCCGGAATTAAACATTCAATTGCTTCCAATGGCTACGTCCTTGATCCAATACATTCTACTATTCTACTTCCTCATATTTTAAATTCGAAAGAAAAAAAGAAGTTTCACATTTTAAAGGAACCATAGGTTTGATGAAGTTCGTACCTTGATGGTCACCTTGCTTTTAACTTGGTTGTCAAGAGCTTCCATCATCGGCTGCAATCGGTTCAACTGAAACCTAAACCGCACACAATATATCTGTCAAAGGCAATCGACAGTATGCTCCAGGTCTCGTTGGTGTTTCGACTAAATTTAGGCGAACAGCTTTTGGTCGAGACTTTTTCATTATCACAATGTTGAATTGTAAGTCTTCCATACGTCGCTTTTGTTCATGTTTAACTTATAAGCTAATAAGTATGTAGAAGGATTAAAAAAAATCTAGAACATAGTTAACCAAACTTGTCCAATACAACCCAAAATGTTTGAATTTTCTTGCCTTCTGCAGCTACTGGTCCCCACAACGAATCAGAAACAATTTAAATTTTGACATTTATTTCTATCGTAATCAGCACAAGAGGATTAACTTATAAACCGAAAAGAAAATTAAATATAAATCACTGAGTAACTCCAAACCTTAGTAGGATCATATACGTCGTGATGCTGAAGGATCATTTGTGAGCAAGCATCCGTAATGTTGGTTTTTTGGTCTAAAGTTGTTCTTGAAAGAGACTTCATATGGCCACTTGCGCAATCTCCCAATAATTTTCTACCTACCTTTTGAGTGTTCTTAAGAGTTAGAATTACAACTATCTGATGTTCTGTGTTTGATAAAATACTATCAACTCGCAACACCATATATCTATTTTTATCAAATATGTAAAATAGAATATACCTTGTTCCTCATGTCATAGACAAAGGCTTCCACGACAATCTCGAGATGATTCTTCATTTGCACCTGTTGAATCGGTGATTCTTATTCAATCAATTCGTTGATGGTCTGCACATTTCACACATTATACTCCTGCAACCCTACAATGCAAACCTGTTGTTTTCCATCTTCCCTCATGTAAAGTTTGCGTAAAACTGTACCGGATTAGTTGCTAGAGAATATATATGAGTTAATCTTTGAGCTTGAGATAGTGTGTGATGGGAGAAACTCACTTTCTATAATTAAAAATATCAAAAACTTTCCCACCATCAATTTCAAAGAAACTGGCATGCGAGATCGTTGTGTTGTTCATATGTTGCACACTATCCATCTGACATTATAAGGATTTCAAGCGCAAACACTTGTTTTAGAATCTTTAAGCTTATCCGTGACCAATTCCAAGTTGTTAACTATTTTAAGTATTACATGAGACCTTTTTAAGAACTTGTGTTTTTGTAACAGTTTCAGGCCACCGCTTATCCCCACGCCGCCTGTGAGATCATAGAACATATACCTGGATGTAAGTCCAATTTTGTGGTTGAAAATCATAAACTACCAATAAAAGCAAGTACCGTAGTTGCAAGTACGTGATGATCAAGTTGTAGATACCAATAAAGTGACAGGTAAGAACAATGGGTCAAACAGGGTTAATAAAAACAAATGACGGAAGCAGAACCTTTAGTTTGAACCACTTACCCAAAACCCGTATGAAATACGCGTGCAAACAAATAGGAATAAACTTACAACAACTTAAATCAGCCTAACAGTCTCAAATCAGCCCCACGCAGCAGTAATAAGTGCTAATTCTCAAACACACATCAAGAATCATAACTTTTAGCGTGGGGTTAACCCCCAAAACGAGTAAAAACCACGGGACTCATCCTAGTGCACGCTTAAATCCCTAAATCAACAAGGGATGTACTCACAAGGTCTTTCTCTAGTATGACACTAGAGGTATACAACAAACATTATAATTTGAAATCCAAGCCATCAAGATTTATGGTAACAATCAAAAAAAAAGAAAGGAAGAATATCTACCATAAGAAGATGACAATCAGCCCAGGTATGAATGGACTTTCAGGTCTCATAAATCAAAATCCCAACGGTCTGAACCTTGCTCTCGATGTCAAGCTACAGTACCCGAGAATATAGTGACGATCCGACGGTGCAATTCTCGGTGATCGGAACAAAAAAACACTGAGGTTGGATTTGAGTATATATAAACTCGAGAAAATCTTCTTTCTTTCTTTTATTTTTCTCTACCTTACAACTGCTTCACACATCTTACTGCTAATAATAAGAGTCCTTAAATAGACCCAAGATGGGCCTCAATGTGTTGGCTAGTTAATCTCGCATGGGCTAAAAAAAGTACCCGACAGATATCTTTCCTTTTGTGGCCTATGAGGATGATGTTAGCCACTCCGGCGATCGAGGAACACACCTCAACTTTTCTTCTTGCTTACAGCTTTAATCGTCAACATTATCTCGAGGCATTATCATCACCGTATGAACTTTATTAAGTTCAAACATACCATTTCAATTGGATCTTCTTATCATTGTTAGAACGGATATCTAATATTTTTTGTTCTTTTATGAAACATCAAATTCTTAGCCAAGGTGAATAGCACTTTGATTGACACAAACAGAACCGACATAACGTGTTGCTTGAAACCAAGTTCTTGCAAAAAACCTTTTTCAACCGACTAAATTGTTCTTTGCTCGCTTCCGTTGTTGCAATATACTCATCCTTGTTGTCAGACATGCACATACTTTTGTAATCTATGATTGCCATTGAAAACTGCTCCCCTGCAAAGGTCATCTAATATCAGAAATGGATTTTCGGGTTGTCCTTATTTCCAGCCATATCTGAGTTCTGTGAAGAACATACTCATGCAGGGTTTCCCATTTCCAAATGTGATACCCAATTTGGAAGTACCTCGCAGATATCTAAATATCCATTTAACAGCTTCCTAATGCTTCTTACCAGGATTGGACAGGAACCGACTAACAACACTAACTGCATGAGCTAAATCCGGCCTTGGTTCTACACACACATAGCATACATCAAGCTCCTCAACCGCTTGAGGCATATGGATACTCTTTTATCTATATTTTCATATTTTCTGGAGAGGGCAATCTTTATCGAGTTATGCTTTAAGTTGGTAGTATAGAGGGGAACTAACCACTTTAGCTTTTAGCCATGTTGTACCTGTCATAGCACCTTCTCAAAATTGTTTGGTGATATATGCCACTTCTTGGCCCTCTATCACGAAAATCCGAATGACAATGATTGTTTGTGCCCCTAGTCTTTCATAGAAAAAGACTTGCTTTAATTTCGCTTCAACTTGGGCAATTCTTTCAATGTTTTTGCCAACAATCTAGCATATCATCAACATATTAGCAACAAGATGATAAAAGTCATCATATAACTTTAAAAGAAAACACAATGATCTGAAGAAGTCTTTCGGTAGCCTTGTTTCCCTATGACTGACTCAAATTCCTCTGTACCCTGTCTCGGTGCTTGCTGCATCCGTACAAACTTTTTGAAGTCTAACAGTAGCTTACTTCCCTCTTACCTGAAAACCTTCATGGGTTTGCTCCAGGTAGATTCTTTATCCAGCATCACCGTGAAGAAAAATGTACTTGACATCCATTTGCTCACCTCAAGTTGAGGCTTAGCCGCCACTCAATCCAGAACAATCGGATTGATCCATCTTCAACAACCGGAAGAGAAAATTCATCTAAAATAATACCTCTTTTTGACTTGACCTTTTACCCATTCAATTTGGCCTTTGTATACCTACAGTCTAGAAGTATGTTCTTCTAGTCATTAATGTGTACGGCCATTTGTTTTTCAAAGCTCTCTTGCCCTTAGGCAGCTTCACCAACTCAAACGTATTGTTCTCATACAAGGAATTCATCTCATCTTCCATGGCTTAAAACCATTCTTTTTTGTGTTCATCTTCCATAGCTTCTGCATAACACTTGGGCTCTCCCCTATCAGGTATAGTTAAACATTATCATGTCACAGATTAGGTGTGGAAGGATGATGATCTCTAGTAGACCGCCTAAGGCGGAAGGATATGGTGGATATCAGGTACTGGTAACTCAGGATGAACGTCTTCATCTAAGTGTTGGTTTGCTCTGAGCTCCCTCCAACATCATCGCTCCTCTGTTCTTCATCATTCTAAATATCATCAGATCAAACTTGTGAGTCAATAATGTGTTAGGAGGAAACGGATCCTACGTTATATAAGGCTATCTTTAGGTTGAGGAATTGTTCTCCCTCTCAGCATTCTCAAATCTTTCAAAGTATTGATCTATACCTCAAACACTACATCTGCAGCTTCGAACAAGTCTCTTTTGACTGATCATACTAACTGTACCACAAAATTCTTCTTGACCAAGACCAGGGAACCCACACATGGCTTAGTCTTACTTATGCTTTGATCTTTCATTCTTTAGGGAATTGGCACAATTGCCTTGCATCCAAAAATCTCGTAAATGACGGTCTGAAACATCTTTGCCGCTCAAACCCTGTCGAACAATACAAACGCAAGGAACACAAGGGGTTAGATTTAACTAATCATGTAGCGCTCCGTGAGTAGTGAAGCCTCGTCCCAAAGAAAGAGATGAGGCAACCCTGCTGTTGAGAAGAAGCATCTGAACTTCTCTCAACGCCAAAGTTTATTTATCCACTATGTAAGCCATTTACTGTGGGTGTCTTTCGGTGGCAGTTTTGATGAATGATTCCATTGCATTACTCTACCAATAGCATCAAAGGGGGCCAATGTATTCACTCCCATTGTCATTGTCAGTTCGAATACAGTTTAAGTTTCTTCCATGTCTGCCTCTCAACTAAAGCATGAAACTGCTTAAACACATCTAATGCTTGATCTTTAGTCTTCAAAGTATATACCCAAACCTTTCTTGAGTGATCATCGATGAAAGTGACAAAATATGAACACCCACCAAGTGTTTTAGTCTTCATGGGACCACCAAACATCGGAAGATGTACCTCAGATGCAAGTAGGTTTCTTCTTCTGAAAGGAGAACGGTCTCTTAAAAGCAGTCTGGTTTTCTTTCTGCCAAAAGTGAGAGACTTTTTCTCAAGTTGATATCATGCACACCGGATAACCCATTCTTATTAGAAAGAATAAACATTCCCTTTTCACTCATGTGACCAAGTCTCTTATGCCATAACTCGGTCATATCATCATTGTCTACAACATTGACAATGCTCTTGGATATCTTCGAATGAGTCATGTATAACTTGGATTCTCTTTTTTCTCTTGCCACAATTAATGATCCGAGTCTTACTTTCCACAAACCATTACCAGAACTGTTGTGGTAACCATCTTCATCAAGAAGACCGTTAAGGTAATACTTGTGTCTCTTTATCTGGGAATGTTTTTATTATGCAACCAATTCGCCATCCCCGTGTCAAACTTCAAGCAAATATCTCCAATACCAGCAATCCTTGATAGCCCAGTATTACCCATCCTAACAACACCGAAGTCACCTGGTGTGTAAGATGAATAATAATCTTTTCGTGTTGCAACATGGCACGTAGCACCACGTCAGGAATCAACTTGAATCTCATTAGCAAGGTTGACCACTTCATACATCATAACAAACAAGGAACTCATCTGTGGTTTTTTCGTTTTGGTGGTATTTACTTCAGTATTGTCATCACTATCATCATCTTTCTTGTGTTTGTTCTTCTGGTTGTTGTAGTTTTTCTTCTTGTTCTCTTTTTTCAACTGTCTGCAAAACTTCATCGTGTGCCCCTTTTTATGACAATGATAACATTCAACATCAGCAAATTTTCCTTTGCTGGAACTACTACGATGATTACCTCTGTTACTCGTGGCCTCTGCATTTGACTTCTCCTCGCCTTTCTGTGACAAAGTACATCTGACTGTGAAGAGAATCACCTTGTGACTTTTTTCGAGATGATTCTTCATTTGCACCTGTTGAATCGGTGATTCTTATTCAATCAATTCGTTGATGGTCTGCACATTTCACACATTATACTCCTGCAACCCTACAATGCAAACCTGTTGTTTTCCATCTTCCCTCATGTAAAGTTTGCGTAAAACTGTACCGGATTAGTTGCTAGAGAATATATATGAGTTAATCTTTGAGCTTGAGATAGTGTGTGATGGGAGAAACTCACTTTCTATAATTAAAAATATCAAAAACTTTCCCACCATCAATTTCAAAGAAACTGGCATGCGTAGATCGATCTTGTTAGTTCATATGTTGCAAAACTACCATCTGACCAATATAAGGATTTCAAGGAACATTGTTTAGAATCTTTAAGCTTATCCGTGACCAATTCCAAGTTGTTAACTATTTTAAGTATTACATGAGACCTTTTTAAGAACTTGTGTTTTTGTAACAGTTTCAGGCCACCGCTTATCCCCACGCCGCCTGTGAGATCATAGAACATATACCTGGATGTAAGTCCAATTTTGTGGTTGAAAATCATAAACTACCAATAAAAGCAAGTACCGTAGTTGCAAGTACGTGATGATCAAGTTGTAGATACCAATAAAGTGACAGGTAAGAACAATGGGTCACAACGGTATAAAAACAAATTACGGAAGCAAAACCTTCGTTTGACAACACTTACCCAAAACCGTATGAAACTACGAGGATGCAAACAAATAGGAAAAACTAAAAACAACTCTAATCAGCCCTAACAGTCTCAAATCAGCCCCAAGCAGCAGATAATAAGTGTAATCAAACACACATCAAGAACATAACTTTTAGCGTGGAAAACCCCAAAACGAGTAAAAACCACGGGACACCTAGTGCCGCTTAAATCCACTATCAACAAGGAGATGTACACAAGGTCTTCTCTAGATGACACTAGAGGTATACAACAAACATTATAATCTTGAAATCAAGCATCAAGATATATGGTAACAATCAAAAAACAAGAAAGGAAGAATATCACCAAATAAGATGCAATCTGCCCAGGTATGAAAACGGACTTTCAGGTCTCAAAATCAAAATCCCAACGGTCAGAACCTTCCTCTCGATGTCAAGCTACAGTCCGAGAATAGTGACGATCCGACGGTGCAATCTTCGGTGATCGGAAAAACACTGCAGTTGGATTTGAGTGATATATAACTCCGAAAATCTTCTTTCTTTTCTTTTCTTTTTCTCTCCCTTACAACTCTTCACACATCTTACTGCTAACCACAATAATAAGAGTCCTTAAATAGACCCAAGATGGGCCTCAATGTGTTGGGCTATTAATCCTCATGGGCTAAAAAAAATACCCAACAAATCTTTCCTTTTTCTGCCTATGAGGATGAGTTCGCCATCCCGGCGATCGAGGAACACACCCTCAACTTTTCTCTTGCTACAGCCTTTGTCAACATATCCGAGGCATTATCATCCGTATGAACTTTATTAAGTTCAAACATACCATCTTCAATGGCATCTCTAATCCAATGATAACGGATATCAATATGTTTTGTTCTTTTGTGAAACATCGAATTCTTAGCAAGGTGAATAGCACTTTGATTGTCACAAAGAACCGCATAACGTTGTTGCTTGAAACCAAGTTCTTGCAAAAACCTTTTCAACCACAATAGTTCTTTGCACGCTTCCGTTGCTGCCATATACTCAGCCTCTGTTGTAGACAATGCCACACACTTTTGCAATCTAGATTGCCATGAAACTGCTCCCCCTGCAAAGGTCATCAAATATCCAGAAGTGGATTTCATGTTGTCCTTATTTCCAGCCATATCTGAGTCTGTGAAACCAACAAGCATGGGTTTCCCATTTCCAAATGTGATACCCAATTTGGAAGTACCTCGCAGATATCTAAATATCCATTTAACAGCTTCCCAATGCTTCTTACCAGGATTGGACAGGAACCGACTGACAACACCAACTGCATGAGCTAAATCCGGCCTTGTACACACCATAGCATACATCAAGCTACCAACCGCTGAGGCATATGGAACTCTATCCATCTTTTCAATATTCTTCTTGGAAGAGGGGCAATCTTTATCAGTTAGCTTAAAGTTGGTAGTAAGAGGGGAACTAACCACTTTAGCTTTATCCATGTTGAACCTGCATAGCACCTTCTCAATATATTGCTCTTGTGATATATGCAACTTCTTGGCACCTCTATCACGGAAAATCCGAATGCCAATGATCTGTTTTGCTGGCCCCAAGTCTTTCATAGAAAAAGACTTGCTCAAATCTCGCTTCAATTGGGCAATTCTTCCAATGTTCTTGCCAACAATCAGCATATCATCAACATATAGCAACAAGATGATAAAGTCATCATCACCAAACTTCTGAAAGAAAACACAGTGATCTGAAGAAGTCTTTCGGTAGCCTTGCTTCCCTATGACCGACTCAAATTTCTTGTACCACTGTCTCGGTGCTTGCTTCAACCCGTACAAACTTTTCTGAAGTCTACACACGTAGCCTTCCTTCCCCTTAACCTGAAAACCTTCAGGTTGCTCCATGTAGATTTCTTTATCCAGATCACCATGAAGAAAAGCTGTCTTGACATCCATTTGCTCCACCTCAAGATCGAGGCTAGCCGCCAAACCAAGAACAACTCGAATTGATCCCATCTTCACAACCGGAGAGAAAATCTCATCAAAATCAATACCTCTTTTCTGACTGAAACCTTTAACCACCAATCTGGCCTTGTACCTCGGTCTAGAAGTATGTTCTTCAGTCTTCAATTTGTAAACCCATTTGTTTTTCAAAGCTCTCTTGCCCTTAGGCAGCTTCACCAACTCAAAGGTATTGTTCTCATGCAAGGAATTCATCTCATCTTCCATGGCTTCAAACCATTCTTTTTTGTGTTCATCTTCCATAGCTTCTGCATAACACTCGGGCTCTCCCCCATCAGTAAGTAAAACATACTCATGTGCAGAATAGCGTGTGGAAGGATGATGATCTCTAGTAGACCGCCTAAGCGGAAGGAATGGTGGCATATCAGGTACTGGTAACTCAGGATGAACGTCTTCATCTAAGTTTGGTTGCTCTTGAGCATCAACATCATCAGCACCCTATTCTTCATCATGTTCTTCATCATTCTGAATATCATCTCCAAATTATGAGTCAAAATGTTTAGGAGGAACCGGATCCAAGTGAATAAGATCATCATTATGTTGAGGAATTGTCTCCCTCTCAGCCTTCTCAACATCTTTCAAAGTTAGATCTTCCTCAAACACTACATCTCGGCTACGAACGAGTTTCTTTTGAACTGGATCATACGACCTGTACCTAAATTTATCTTGACCATACCCGAGGAACACACATGGCTTACCATTCACATCAAGCTTTGATCTTTCATCTTTGGGAATATGCACAGATGCCTTGCATCCAAAAACTCGTAAATGACGGTATGAAACATCTTTGCCGCTCCAAACCCTGTCAGGAACATCAAAACGCAAAGGAACACAAGGGGTTAGATTAATAACATGTACCGCCGTATTCAAAGCCTCACCCCAAAAAGAAGCAGGCAACCCTGCATGTGAAAGCAAGCATCTGACTCTCTCAACCAAAGTTCTATTCATCCGCTCTGCTAAGCCATTTAACTGTGGTGTCTTCGGTGGAGTCTTTTGATGCTGAATTCCATGCTCTCTACAATAAGCATCAAAGGGGCCAATGTATTCACCTCCATTGTCAGTTCGAATACATTTAAGTTTCTTCCCTGTCTGCCTCTCAACTAAAGCATGAAACTGCTTAAACACATCCAATACTTGATCTTTAGTCTTCAAGGTATATACCCAAACCTTTCTTGAGTGATCATCGATGAAAGTGACAAAATATGAACACCCACCAAGTGTTTTAGTCTTCATGGGACCACAAACATCGGAATGTACCAGATCAAGTATGTTCTCCATTCTGAAAGGAGAACGACTCTTAAAAGCAAGTCTAGTTTGCTTTCCTGCCAAACAGTGAGAACACTTTTTCAAGTTGATATCATGCACACCAGATAACACATTCTTCTTAGAAAGAATAGACATCCCCTTTTCACTCATGTGACCAAGTCTCTTATGCCATAACTCGGTCATATCATCATTGTCTACAGCATTGACAATGCTCTTGGATATCTTCGGATGAGTCATGTATAACTTGGATTCCCTTTTTCCTCTTGCCACAATCAAGGATCCGAGTGTTACTTTCCACAAACCATTACCAGAACTGTTGTGGTAACCATCTTCATCAAGAAGACCTGTTGAGATAATATTGAGTCTCATATCTGGGACATGTTTTACATTATGCAAAACCAATTCCATCCCCGTGTCAAACTTCAAGCAAATATCTCCAATACCAGCAATCCTTGATAGCCCAGTATTACCCATCCTAACAACACCGAAGTCACCTGGTGTGTAAGATGAATAATAATCTTTTCGTGTTGCAACATGGCACGTAGCACCACTGTCAAGAATCCAACTCGAATCATCATTAGCAAGGTTGACCATATCATAATCATAACAAACAAAGAACTCATCTGTGGTGGTATTTACTTCAGTATTGTCATCACCATCATCATCTTTCTTGTGTTTGTTCTTCTGGTTGTTGTAGTTTTTCTTCTTGTTCTCTTTTTTCAACTGTCTGCAAAACTTCATCGTGTGCCCCTTTTTATGACAATGATAACATTCAACATCAGCAAATTTTCCTTTGCTGGAACTACTACGATGATTACCTCTGTTACTCGGGCCTCTGCTTTGACTTCTCCCCCGCCTTTCTGTGACCAAGACATCTGACTGTGAAGAAGAACCCTGTGACTTTCTTCTCGTTTCTTCATTCAGAATACTGCCTTTAGCCAATTCCATAGTGATAACACCATCTGGTGCAGAGTTGGACAAAGATGTCCTAAAAGTCTCCCAAGTATCCGGTAAATAACCAAGAAGCCACAAGCCTTGAATCTCATATTCAAACTTGATACCCATACCTGCAAGCTGATTTATAATACCCTGAAAGGCATTTAAGTGATCAGTAATAGGAGACCCATCAGTGTACTTTAATCTCATCATTTGCTTGATTAAGAACAACTTGTTATTTCTAGTTTTTCGAGCATATAACTGTTCAAGTTTGTTCCAAAGAGTACGAGCATGTGTCTCCTCACAAATATGGTTCAAAACATTATCATCAACCCATTGCCTAATATACCCGCAAACCTGTCTATGCAAAATAGTCCATTCTGCATCTGTTTTGTTCTCAGGTTTCTTAGTAGTAAATACAGGCAAGTAGTAGTCTTTAACATAAAGGAGATCCTCCATTTTTCCTTTCCAAACATGATAATTAGAACCATTCAAACTAACCATCCTACTTGTATTAGCTTCCATCGTTCAAACAGGTTAAGTCCCCAAACCAAGAACCAAGCTCTTGATACCAATTTGACAGGTAAGAACAATGGGTCACAACGGTATAAACACAATTGCGGAAGCAAAACCTTTGTTTGACAATACTTACTCAAACCCGTATGAACCTATGAGGATGCAAACAAATAGGAAAAAAATAAAAACAACTCTAATCAGCCCCTAACAGTCTCAAATCAGCCCCAAAACAGCAGATACAAATGTAATCAAACACACAGCAAGAACACCAAACTTTTAGCGTGAAAAACCCCAAAACGGGTAAAAACCACGGGACACCTAGTGCCGCTTAAATTCACTATCAACGAGGAGAGGTACACAAGGTCTTCTCTAGATAACACTAGAGGTATACAACAAACATCATAATCTTGGAATCAAGCATCAAGATATATGGCAACAATCAAAGAACAAGAAAGGAAGAATATCACCAAATAAGATGCAATCTGCCCAGGTATGAAAACGGACATCCATGCCTCAAAATCAAAATCCCAACGGTCAGAACCTTCCTCTCGATGTCAGGAAGCTACAGTCCGAAAATCGTGACGATCCGACGGTGCAATCTCCGGTGATCGGAAAAACACTGCAGTTGGATTTGGGTGATATATTACTTCGAAAATCTTCTTTCTTTTCTTTTCTTTTTCTCTCCCTTACAACTCTTCACACATCTTACTGCTAACCACAATAATAAGAGTCCTTAAATAGACCCAAGATGGGCCTCAATGTGTTGGGCTATTAATTCTCATGGGCTAAGAAAAAATACCCAACAAATCTCCCCCTTTTCTGCCTATGAGGATGAGTTCGCCATCCCGGCGATCGAGCAACACACCTTCAACTTTTCTCTTGCTACAGCCTTTGTCAACATATCAGAGGCATTATCATCCGTATGAACTTTATTAAGTTCAAACATACCATCTTCAATGGCATCTCTAATCCAATGATAACGGATATCAATATGTTTTGTTCTTTTGTGAAACATCGAATTCTTAGCAAGGTGAATAGCACTTTGATTGTCACAAAGAACCGCATAACGTTGTTGCTTGAAACCAAGTTCTTGCAAAAACCTTTTCAACCACAATAGTTCTTTGCACGCTTCCGTTGCTGCCATATACTCAGCCTCTGTTGTAGACAATGCCACACACTTTTGCAATCTAGATTGCCATGAAACTGCTCCCCCTGCAAAGGTCATCAAATATCCAGAAGTGGATTTCATGTTGTCCTTATTTCCAGCCATATCTGAGTCTGTGAAACCAACAAGCATGGGTTTCCCATTTCCAAATGTGATACCCAATTTGGAAGTACCTCGCAGATATCTAAATATCCATTTAACAGCTTCCCAATGCTTCTTACCAGGATTGGACAGGAACCGACTGACAACACCAACTGCATGAGCTAAATCCGGCCTTGTACACACCATAGCATACATTAAGCATTACAACCGCTGAGAGCGATATGGAACTCTATCCTTCCTTTGAATCTTCTTCTTGAAAAGGGGCAATCTTTATCAGCTAGCTTAAAGTTTTGAGTTAAGAGGGGAAACTAACCACTTTATCTTTATCCATGATGAACACTGCATAACACCGTTCTCAATTAATATTGCTCATTGTTGTAGTAAATCATGCAACATGTCTTGGGCACATCTATCTCGAAAAATCCGAATGCCAATGGATCTGTATTGCCTGGCCCCAAGATCTTTCATATAAAAAGACTTGCTCAAAGTCTCGCTTTAAAGGGCAATTCTTTATCCAATGTTCTTGCCAACAATCAGCATAATCATCAACAACTGGCGTGCAACAAATGATAAAGCCGATCATCACCAGAACTTTCTGAAAGAAAACACAGTGATCAAAAGAAGTCTTTTGGTAGCCTTGCTTCCCTATGACTGACTCAAATTTCTTGTACCACTGTCTCGGTGCTTGCTTCAACCCGTACAAACTTTTTTGAAGTCTACACACGTAGTCTTCCTTCCCTTTAATCTCTTTGAAAAACCCTCAGGTTGCTCCATGTAAATTTTTCTTTAATCCCAATCACCATGAAGAAAAGTTATCTTGACACCATGTTGCTCCGACCTCAATATCGAGGCTTCAGCCCGCCAAACCACGAACAAACCAATTATCCCATCTCAACAACCGAAGAAAAACTCATCAAAGATCAATACCTCTTTTCTGAAACTGAAACCTTTCAGACCACCAATCTGGCCTTGTACCCCTTCGTCTAGAAGTAAGTTCTCCTCAGTCTTCAATTTGTAAACCCATTTGTTATTCAAAGCTCACTTGCACCTTAGGCAGATTCACCACTCAAAAGGTATAAGTTCTCATGCCAAGAATGACATCACAACTTCTATGGCTACAAACCAATCTTTTTGTGCTCATCTCCCAAAGCTTCTTGCAAAACAACTCCGCTCCTCCCCAATTAGTAAGTAAAACATACTCCATAAGATTCAGAATAGCGTGTGGAAGTATGATTGATCACTATTAGAACCGCCTAAGCGAGAAAGGGAATTCGGTGGCATACTCAGGTACTGGTAACTCAGGATGAACTTCTTCACTCTAAGTTTTGGTTTGCTCTTGACATCAACATCAGTCACACCCTGTCTTCATCATGTTCTTAACATCATTCTGAATATCATCATCTCCAAACTGTGAGTTTAAAATGTTTATGAGGACCAGATCCAAGTCAATAAGATCAACATTATGTTGAGGAATTGTCTCCTCGCTAGCCTTCACAACATCTTTCAAATTAGACTTCCTCAAACACTGACAACTCTTCTACGAACAGATTCTTTGAACTAGATCATATAACCTGTACCCAAATTCATCTTGACCATACCCGAGAAACGCACATGGCTTACCCTTTACATCAAGCTTTGATCTTTCATCTTTGGGAATATGTACACACGATTCCTTGCATCCAAAAACCTCGTAAATGAGACGGTATGAAACATCTTGTGATTGATGGCCGCTTCCTAAACCATGTCAGGAACATCAAAACGCAAAAGGAACAAAAGGGGTTTAGATCTAATAACAAGTATCATCGTATTCAAAGGCCTCATCACCCCAAAAAGAAGCAGGCAACCCTGTATGTGAAAGCAAGCATCTGACTCTCTTAACCAAAGTTCTATTCATCCGCTCTGCTAAGCCATTTAACTGTGGTGTCTTCGATGGAGTCTTTTGATGATGAATTCCATACTCTCTACAATAAGTATCAAAGGGGCCAATGTATTCACGGAAATCCATTGTCATTCGAATATCATTTAAGTTACATCCCCACTTCTGCCTCTCAACTAAGCATGAAACTGCTTAAAACACATCCCATACTTAATACTACTTCCAGTCTTTAAAGGGTATAACTCCCAAACCTTTCTGAGATGAGATCGATCGATTAAGAGTGACAAACATGAACACCCACCACGTGTATTAGTACTTCATGGGACCACATAACATCAGGAATGTACCAGATCAAGTATGTATCTCCATTCTGAAAGGAGATACGACTCTTAAAAGCAAGTCTATGTAGCTTTCCTACCAAACAGTGACAGAACACTTTTTCAAGTTATATCATACACAACTTAGAGAGTAACACATTCTTCTATAGAAAGAATAACATCCCCACTTTTCCCCCCACACATGTGACCAAGTCCTTAAGCATAACTCGGCATCAATCATCATTGTCTACAACATTTACATTGCTCTTTGGGATTATCTTCGGATGAGTCATGTATATACTTTGTTGGATACCCTTTTTTTTCCTCTTGCCACAATCAAAGGATCGGCGAGTTTACTTGTCCACAAACCATTACCAAAACCGATGTGTAACCATCTTCATCAAAAAGCCCTGATTTTGGATAATATGAAGTCATCGTAATCAGGACATGATGTTTTACATTAATTGGCAAAACCAATTCCTTCCCCGTGATCAAACTTCAAGCAAATATCTCCAATACCACACATCCTTGATACACACCCAGTATTACACATCCTAACAACACCTGAAGCTCACCTGGTTTGTAAGATGAATAATAATCTTTTCGTGTTGCAAACATGCGCACGTGCACCATTGGTCAAGGAATCACAACTCGAATCATCATTAAGTAAGGTTGACTATATCTAATCATAACAAATTAAAGACTCATCTGTGGAGGTATTAACTTTAGTATTGTCATCACCACATCATCTTTCCTGTCGTTTGTTCTTTTGGTTGTTGTAGTTTTTTCTTCTGTCTCTTTTTATCAAACTTCTGCAAAACTTTACATAACGTGTGACCCCTTTTTATTGACAATGATAACATTCAACATCAGCAAATTTTCCTTTGCTGGAACAATTACGATGAATAAACTTTGAAACTCGGGCCTCTGCTTTGACTTCTCCCCCGCCTTTCTGTGACCAACATCTGACTGTGAAGAAGAACCCTGTGACTTTCTTCTCATTTCTTCATTCAGAATACTGCCTTTAGCCAATTCCATGGTGATAACACCATCTGGTGCAGAGTTGGAACAAAGATGTCCTAAAAGCCTCTCACCAAGTATCCGATAAAGTACAAAAAGCCACAACCTTGAATCTCATCTCAAAGACTTGATGACCCATACATGCAAGCTGACATTATATAATACCCAGAAAGGCATTAAGTGAACAGAATAGTGAGACCCATCAGTGTTACTTTAATCTCCATCATTTGCTTGATTAAGAACAACTTTGTTATTTCCTAGTTTTTGAGCATATAACTTTCAAGTAATGTTCCAAGAGTACGGAGCATCGTGTCTCCTCAACAAATATGGTTCAAAACATTATCATCAACCCATTGCCTAATATAACCCCCCAGCAAACCTGTCTATGAAAAAAGTCCATATTGCAGTCTGTTATTGTTCAATGTTTCTCAGATAATACAATACAGCAAGTAAAGTAGTCTTTAACAACATAAAGGAGATCCTCCATTTTTCCTTTCAAACATGATATTAAAACCATTCAAACTAACCATTCTCTACTTGTATTAGCTTCTAATCCGTTAAAACCAATCTCATGATACCAATTTGACAGTAAGAACAATGGGTCACAACGGTATGAAAACAACAATTGCGAACGCAAAACCTTTGTTTGACAACATTTTCCAAACCCGTATGAACCTTTGAGAGCAAACAAATAGGGAGCGCGCGCATAAAAACATCTCTAATCAGCCCCGTAACATCTCAAATCAGCCCAAAACACAGATAAATAAATGTAAATCAAACACAACAGCAAGAACACAAAACTATTATCGATGAAAACCAAAAACGGGTACAAACAACGCACAGGACACCTAGTGTCGCTTAAATTCACTAATCAACGAGGATAGGTAACAAGGTCTCTCATCCTAGAAACACAAATAGGTATAACAACAAACATCAAAAATCTTGAATCAGCATCAATTATATATGGCAACAATCAAAGAACAAGAAAGGAAGAATATCACCACATAAGATGCAATCTTGCCCAGGTATGAAAACGGACATCCGGGCCTCGAGCGCGTCGTCAAAAATCCCACGGTCTATAGTATAACATCCTTTCAATGTCATGAGCTACAGTCCGAAAATCGTGACGATCCTGGCGGGCGTGGGGGTGGATGGCGGCGGGTGGGGGGGGGGGGTCCCAGGAGATCGGAAAACACTGGCAGTTGGATTTTTGGTGATATATAACTACCCGAACATCTTTTTTCTTTTCTTTTTCTTTTTCTTCTTCCCTTACACACTCTTCACACATCTTAACTAGCTAACCACAATAATAAGAGTCCTTAAATAGACCCAAGATGGGCCTCAATGTGTTAGGCTATTAATCCTCATGAGCTAAGAAAAAATACCCAACATAAAGCTCGTCTTGTGGCAAAGGGTTATACTCAACCTATAAATGTTATTATGAAGAAAACGTTCTCACACGGTAGCTGTACATTAAGCTATTAGGATTCTCATAACTATAGCGGCGTTATAAGATTATGAGATATGTCAAATGATGTCTAAAACAGCCTTCTTAAAAGTGAGACAGCGAGAGGTTTGAAGACATATATATTGGTACACAACTGAACGGTTATTGTTTGTAACATCCAAACACCCAGAAAAATATGCAAAGCTACAAAGAACTAATTATTGGACTTAAGCAAGATCAAGAAGTGGAATAAAAGATTTGATGAGGAAATCCAAATTTTTTTTTTTTGTTTGAGATCAAAATCTTGATGAGCCATGTGTATATACAAAAGGCTAGTGGGAGTGAAAGTTACATTCCCTCATCTAATAAGGTAGATTACATAATAATCATGGGTAATCACATTCCAAGTTTACAAAGTAAAAGAATTATCTGGAAAGTGTTTTTTCTATGAAAAGGATTTTAGGGGAAAAACGGCTTTATATTCTTGGAATCAAAATCTATAAAGATAGATCAAAGAGATTAAAATGGACTTAGCAAAATAGCTTACATTGGATAAGAACTTAAAGAATATAAGATAGGATAATTCCAAACGTGGTACCATTACCCTATGCAAGAAAGGCTTGACTTGAACAAATCACAAGGTCTCGAAACGCCTAAATAGGTGAATCGTATGAATAATAGTACCTTATGCATTCGTGCTGTAGGATCCGATTATATAAGAGGAATAGATGCCTAGACTTGATGTTGCTGCGTTCTTCGCGCAAAATTTAACAAGCCGGTTTCACAGAAATCCAGGTGAACTCACAGGACTCTGTGAAAAACATTCTAAGTATTTAAGAAATACTAAAGAAACTGTTCTGGTTTATGGTGGAAATATCCTAGCAACAAGAACTTAGAGTTGAATGCTATGTGCGAATGCTGTATTCGAGACTAGATAGAGATGCACGCAGTCTCAGACAGGCTAAGTGTCTCTTCATTTTGAATGAGATGGCCAGTGGATAGGAAAAGCTCCAACAAAAGTACCGATTGCAATGTATGCTATAAATCAGATATAACTAGCTGCTTCAGAAGCTGCTATGGAAGCTGTTTGGATTAGGAAGTTTATCTCAGGGCTTGATATAGTACCAACGATAAATGAACCTTTGAATATATATTGCGATAATTCAGCTGCAATTCATTATGCTAATGAACCGGGGGTTCAGAAAGGCGCCAGACACTATCATAGAAGATATCATTATGTTTGCGAGTGTGTTGAACTGGGCGAAATAAGGATACTTAAAGTTCACACAGATAACAATCTAGCGGATCCTTTTACAAAGGCTTTATCAAATAGGAAGCTTACTCAACATGCTAGGAGCATGGGGCTTCGTCCTGCTAGTAGTTTCATGTAGATCTGTGTTTTAGTATTTGAATAAGGGATGTTAAAACAATTTTATTTATGATAATGATACATTGGTATTTTGTTATTTTATATTATAAATTGTGTCCTATATTTGCATGTTTAAATCCATGAATAATAAATGTATTATTCTAAATTAATCCGTTGTCGATTAACAATATAGGAATATAGTTAAACTAAGACAATTTTGAGTGATTGATGATATTGGAGATATTAAGGATGAGTCCACCAAACTCACATGATATTCACAAGATGAATATTGGATTTCCCCGCCACAAGAACATCACTTTATGGATTGACGTCATCAAGTGAATCTTGTACGTGATTTTATTTACATAAATCCTTAGACTTGAGACGCAAGTAGGTTTAGCATATGTGGATATTCCTTCTTGATATAGTTTAAGTTGTCCTGAATAAGGTAACTAATAAGGGCTATGTCAGAATGGTTTATGCCATATGATGACTAAACACTTGTAGTCAATATAGAATTTGTTCCTTCAAATTGTTGAAGAAGATACCACTGGGCCTCTCATAGAAATAATCAGATGTGTGTATGGCCGTACCTGAAAACTCATGTAGATATGTCTCATTGATTTTCAGTAATCTTGATTACTTCATATATGAGAAACAAAATCGTTAAATATGGAATGACATTGATCCATATCCAATTTAACAATGGTATCGGAAACAAAGGGATTATAAATTCATAAATCATTTGTTCATGCCCTGTGAAACCATACTCGAATAGTTCAAGAGCATTGGCGTGTTGCTAGACGCTTACCAATGTTATTGTATTATTTACGTGTCCAAGTGGGAGCTGTTGGAATATGTCCATCGTAAATAATATATGTCCGAGTTATTTATTCGAGCCTAAGGGGACGCACACGTTAATACGTAAACAATGTTTAATTAGTGTTTTTAGTAAACGAGAAATAAATATTAGTCATTAAAAGGTTTAAGGGACTAATGAGTAAAAACCGAATAAAGAAAGGGTGGGTTTTACCCCTCTCCTTCTCCTAGTCGGTTGAGAACTCCACTCCTTGTGGAGGTGGGAGAGCTTAGCCTATATAAGAAGATCTTGGGTCATTATTCACATACACTTGAGAATATCAAAACCCTAAAATCTCTCTTGCTCTCTTCCCTTGCTCGATCGGTTTCAAACCCACAAGGGTTTTCCGGTTTTGTTCCTCTTTGTTTGTGCGATCAAGAAAACCCACAAAAGGTTTCGTGTTTTGGTGTTCTTGCTCGACCGAACTCAAAACCCTAAAGGTTTTGTTTGCTTCTTAAGGGAGGTTATCCGTTTGGTTGATTGTCAAGATTCGGTATTCGTTTGCTAAAACACTACTAGTACTAGCATACTTCATTGTTTGCTAAGAACGTATTGTGTGTGTCGACTTAGAGATATCTTGCTTTAGATCTTGGAAGGTTTTCGCGTGTGACGTTATACACACGCGTATATAAAAGACGGTGTTAACGGTTACCTCAAGCGGTGTATCGTTTCGTGCTAAAAGGCATACATCTTCTATCCTTGTTAATTAATGTGTTCTACATGTGATCTTTAATTCCGATGCGTACTCGTGTTAATTAATTGATTAATTAGATCGTAAAACCCAACACATTCAAAGTACGAAACTTGTCATTTACACTTCTCAGTTTCTTTACCATTCACAAATTCTGTTTAAATTTTCTTTTGCAAATTAAATTTGGTTTGTGTAGATCAAGTCAGTCGAGACGAGACAAAAGTTCATGCCCAAAATAGTACGGTACACTAGTACAGTACACTAGTACAGTACACTAGTACAGTACACTAGTACAGTACACTAGTACAGTACAATGCAGGCTATGGTCTGTCTATAATGTTTTCTATATTCATGTCATAGTTATAAGGGTACTACTGTTGGTACCCTCTGGTCCACTGCATAGTGTCAAAAGGTATAAAATATTCTTTTTGTACTCTCATTTTTACAGTGCAACGCAGTTTTTTATCAGTTTTTGTTCCGTAATTTTTGACAGTTTCATATTTTTGACCTGTTAAACTTTATATTTTTCGTTCCGTTTTTTCCGTGACACAGTTTTATAACATATACAAAATTATAAAAATACAAAAAAACCGCAAAAAAACCCGATGGGGGTACAAACGGTGTTTCAGAGGGGTTACATATATCATAAGCCTAGTTATAAATAAAAGCGCAATTCATACATGTGTCTTGTCTTTCTCTACTAAACATGAGGAAGGATATGAACAATAGATGTTTTTGTGGTTCTCCTAGAACGAGATCAAGGATTGAACGCGTAACACAATTCAACTCGCACTTTGGAATTGCCATACAACATCCCTAATGCGACCACATCATCGCCTCACACGATGTGTGCATCAAATGCACTATTGCTCAAACTCTCTAACGGCTAACCCCTTTACTTATTCGTTTCCTTAAAGTCTAAGTTATAATCTTTTTCACCACATTAGATTATTGTTACTTGCTAGCTAAATCTGCATTTTTTTTCACTACATCTTGTAGTCCCCTGATTATGTTACTTTACATAAACCATGAAATTGAATTTTCAAATACGAAATTTAGTTTGCTTATAAGATGACATCTAGATCACAATGCAGGTTTAATTGATAACTAAAATGTACATTTAAAATGAGGTCGTTGCACACGTTTTACATTGTTGTTGCCCCAAAAAGTTTATAAGTCCACGTTTTATAGGTTATAAGACCGGATGTAGTAAGTTCAGTTGGAAAATTAAACTATCCAGGGCAAGTAGTTCATTTTACCATCCGAACTCGAACCATATTAGGCGGTAACTAAACATGCGGGTATTTGAAGTGAACGATTACTCACGATTTAAGTCATGGTTAACTATTTCAAACAATTAGATGAGTCAAACTGAATGGATAATAACATAATTTAGAACCTAAAATGACATTATAGTAATACTAAATAACATTAAAAAGATTAAAGTTATAATAAAGTTGTTTTGTCATAATAAACCTTCAAATCATCATATATTACCAATTATACATAGACGTTCGGAATTCTCGCATTATACTATATATTTAAAGAGCAAGATCGTTGCCTCGAGGCGTTTAATGAGCATTAAATGAGAGCCCGACCCAGTTAACCCGGATAGCATTTAATGCTCCCACCCATCCAACCCTCCGGTTTATACACGTGCCTATCTCTCCCTTTCGCTTAGTCATCAAACCACTCTTACAATCTCTCTCTCTCTTTAACCTCATGAAAAAAAAACATACCACAAATCCGAAAAATCTCTCTCTAAAGATGAGGAAGAAGAAGGGGAATGAGTCTTAATTTGGACGCATCTTAGACAAATTCGTCTGTATCAAGCACGGTTTTGAACAAAATCTGAGGTGGGTTTGGGTTATTTTCATCAAATTTTGTATACATGAAGAAGGTAACTTCTTTTATATAATTAATATATGGATTTGGGTTATATATTAATTGTGAATTATAGTTTTTTACTTGGTTAATTGTGTATTTAATTAGGAATTTTGTTTAGGGTTTGGGAATGAGTGGATTTAGGTAATGCTATTGATAGGGTTTGCATTTGTGATGAAACACTGTAAATCAAATTTGGTGATCAAAGTGTTGGGTTGAAAGATTGTTTTTAGTTTTTAAAAATTTTGTCAAGCTATTACAAGATAAGTGTTTTCTATTAGTTTTTAGAAATTTAATCGAGATGAGCTAAAAGATGTGATTGTTAACGCTCGGTATGGAAAAGAATTTGCTTATGGTGATATTGAGTTACAAAATAGTTGCGGAGTTAGTACAAGGGTAAGTGATTCGTCAATAATATATATATATATATATATATTATATATATATTATCTTATTCTATATTTATATATATATTATATTATATATTATATAATTATAAGCCAAACACTCAACTAATTGCCTATGACCAAGGCAAGAAGTCAAAATTTCCCTAAATACATATATATGTACAACCGGAAGATGAGCCCCCGGTTCGTTTTATCCCAACGAGGCTTGAATGTAAAATCGCAAAATTCCGAATAACATTCGATGGATCGCTGTTTGCCCTAGGACACAGTTAAGATCGGGTTTTCTATTTCTACCAATTAAATATACAAAAACGATTAAATAAAACCTAAAAACGAAAACTAAATAACTTAAATTTTAAAACGGGCACGAAAAACGAGGGCTAAAAACCTAAATTTTGCAAATTAAACCCTAAAAAAAATTTAAAAGCTAAAATAGATTCTAAATGACAAATAACAAAGTTTAAAAAAAACTAGACTAAAAACGGAAGTCGTTTGACCCAAAAACGAGTCAAGACAAGAACGGGGTCAAGACCCGTTCTTTAAAAATAAAATTTTTGAAATAATTAACCTTACAGAACACTTTTATATTTTTCTAAAAGTATTCATGAAAAGAAAATTTTTTAAAAAAAGTTTATATTTTTCTGATTAATATTTTATTTTTTATGATTTTTTAAAGTTTAAAAAGAAAATAAATTATAAAAAATCTGAAAAATTTACACAAAATAGCTAAGGTGACAAGGGTCCGAGGAAAAATGAACTAGGTCGCACAGCTTATCTAATAAGCTGTCAAATAAGCTCAACAGCTTATAAGCTTATTAGGCAAAAACCCCTTTAAATACCAAAGCGCCCAAAGGTCTTACAGAAAAGACCCAAGGGCGCAGCGGTAGAGTGTGTAGTGTGTAGAGGGTTGAGAGTGGTAGAGGTCGGGGGGGTTCGAGTGTGTCGTCGTCCTATAAATTCACAGTTGAAAATAACATTAGAACTAACAAAGCATATCAAAATTAAAATGGGAAAAACGGAGAATTGACACCCTATAAATTGGTTCTCTCTTAACAAGGTCGTATAATGTAACTATTACTTGCCCCAAAAAAACACACGATATTGTTACCTCCTTTCTTTTCATCTCCAACCCAGCTTTCCTCTTTTCAAGATTCTCCCAAGCTTGGATATTCACCTCACGATGATAGGGTTTGACTAACAATCTCAATCGCCTCTAACAGATATTGATCCATTAAGTGACTGGAAGCCAATGGTAAAAAATGGACCAAACATAAGTATTTAACAGCTTTGAAAACATAACTCTCAAAACAAAGTATGTCTTATGACTCCTATCGATAAATTAGCAAATGAAATTTGACAAAGCAATTAAAACTCCGGTTATAAATAGCAGGAAACTTACCAACAAAGTTTTGGGTTGCAATAGCCCTAATGATAATCTCAGTACACATTGGTGTAACTCTGACTTCGACACCTTAGCAACCATCCTCAATAACTTCCCTCATAACAACCTCGTTCTGATCATCTGGTATTGCTGAAAATTTTTGTGACCCCCTTACTTGATCGTAATCTAGAAAACATGGGTTCACTTTCCCCTGAAACTAAACATATACAATATTTTTGTTTTTGCTAAACGAATTAGAACTTGGTGTGCTTTTATACAACATAGGCTAATTTCACTCATATTTAAAGGTCATAAGCGTATCATAAGTTGTTTAAATAAACGTAACCAAAAACGCCACTCAGTTTACAATAAGGTGGAAATTATTACTCCAGTCAACTAAATGATCCTAGCATATATTACAATGAGAAAAAGTTCATACCCGTTTCATCATTCCATTCATAAGATCATCCAAAGAACCATAACCGTTGCTTGCAACATAACCACCTGGTAACTTTTTCTGGTCCAGCAAACAACCTTCACCTTGTCCCATCTGTCCCATCTTAAGTTCAGTACTTGACCTTCCAGTCCCTCTGTTCCGCTGCATGTGCAATGCATGATTGCCATTCCGTTTATTGTAGACCACACAAAGTTGTTGTCAAATTCTCCACCATGATCACATTGAAAAGCTTTGATTTCACGGTTGAATTGGGTTTTTACAAATGCACGAAAGTGTAGAAGTTTTGACTGTGCATCAGATTTTCTATGAAGTGGGTAGACCCACAAAAAATGTGAATAGTGATCTAAGAAAAGGACATAGTATTTATATCCACTCATGCTAGAGACAGGAGATGTCCAAAGGTCTGAGTGAATAATGTCAAAGGGAGATGTGACAATAGAGGTAGATCGTTGAAAGGGAAGTTTTGTTTGTTTCCCTAACTGGCAGGCACGACACAAGTGTTGAGTGTTTTGTTTATTATAAGACACAAGGCCACGTGATGACAGGGTTTGAATTACATTATCACCGGGGTGACCAAGACGTTGATGCCAAAGGGAATGATTATTAGTAAGTAGGGCAAAGGCTGAGGCGGCAACATGTAAGGGGTATAGATCACCCGTGCTGTCACAACGAAGGAGGGTTTGGCGGGTATGATAATCTCGTACAGTGAAACCATAGGGATCAAAATCAATGGAGCATTTATTATCAGTGGTGAATTTCCGTACAGAAACAAGGTTTTTAATTATATTGGGTGTGACAAGAACATTTTTAAGGTGGAGTGGGCGATATGGATTAGGGATTTGTAGATGTCCAGAGTGGGTGACAGGTATAAATGATCCATTTCCGACAATAACTGAATGAAAATTACGATTAAGAGAAGAGGTTTGAAGGTTACCGGTGTGAGATGAAAGGTGAGAGGTTGCTCCGGTATCCATATACCATTGCTGATCAGGAGAAGCCATAAGAAGTTTTTTTTTCGATGAACAGTACCCGCCGATGAACAGTACCGATGAACATTTTTTTTATGGGAGGGAGAGGTGAGGAGCGTGTTATGAGAGAAAAAGAAGGAGATGATTAGGGGAAGATTGATATTAGGCTCTGATTACCATAAAGGATATTGATTTGCTTTGATTGATTGCTTGATTACAATTGATAATAGCCAACCTATATATAGGATACAAAGGAACCTTCTAAACTATGGGCTCGGGCCAATGGGCCGACAACACAAAATATACAATATAATATCTACTTAATACATTTTACCATCCGAACTCGAATCATATTAGGCGGTAACTAGACATGCGGGTATTAGAAGTGAACGATTACTCACGATTTAAGTCATGGTTAACTATTTCAAACAATTAGATGAGTCAAACTGAATGGATAATAACATAATTTAAAACCTAAAATAATGACATTTTAGTAATACTAAATAACATTGAAAAGATTAAAGTTATAATAAAGTTGTTTTGTCATAATAAACCTTCAAATCATTATATATTACCAATTATACATAGACGTTCGGAATGCTCACATTATACTATATATTTAAAGAGCCAGATCGTTGCCTCGAGGCATTTATTGAGCATTAAATGAGAGCCCGACCCGGTTAACCCGGATAGCATTTAATGCTCCCACCCATCCAACCCTCCGGTTTATACACGTGCCCATCTCCCCCTTTCGCTTAGTCATCAAACCACTCTTACAATCTCTCTCTCTTCAACCTCATGAAAAAACACACACACACCACATATCCGAAAAATCTCTCTCTAAAGATGAGGAAGAAGAAGGGGAACGAGTCTTAATTTGGACGCATCTTAGATAAATTCGTCTGTATCAAGCACGGTTTTGAACAAAATCTGAGGTGGGATTGGGTTATTTTCATCAAATTTTGTATGCATGAAGAAGGTAACTTCTTTTATATAATTAATATATGGATTTGGGTTATATATTAATTGTGAATTATAGTTTTTTACTTGGTTAGTTGTGTATTTAATTAGGGAGTTTACGTTTAGGGTTTGGGAATGGGTGGATTTAGGTAATGCTATTGATAGGGTTTGCATTTGTGATGAAACATTGTAAATCAAATTTGGTGATCAAAGTGTTGGGTTGGAAGATTGTTTTTAGTTTTTAAAAATTTAGTCAAGCTATTACTAGATAAGTGTTCTCTATTAGTTTTTAGAAATTTAATCAGGGATGAGCTAAAAGATGTGATTGTTAACGCTCGGTATGGAAATGAATTTACTTATGGTGATATTGAGTTACGAAATAGTTGCGGAGTTAGTACAAGGGTAAGAGTTATACATTGCGATAATAGATCATTATAAAAGTTCCATATCTTTAGAAGATATTGGTTTTATGGCATCATTTGTAGCGTTTCACTTTGATATATGTTATTCTTAGGGTAAGAAAGTTAACGTTGAATGTATGTTTTGATGTTGTTAGATGATACAAAACTATCACCGATACACTATTCTCCATAGTATAAGTGGGTCATGGCCTGTTTTTCCGAGAGTGAGTTTTTTTGTCTTATAACTCTTTTTACACGTGTTTCTATTGTTGTTACACGTGCATGTTTTTCTATTGTTGTTACTGTGATGTTTGTTTTCTGAACTACAATTTTCTTGAAGTGAAAAGAGCAGCAACGACTGCAAGAAGAGTCAGAAAAGGAGGAAAAACGACGTGAGATTGAAATAATAAAACAGTTGAAAAAGCAACAAGAAGAAGCGGCGAAAGAGGAGAAAGAACAACGACGTCGCGAGAAGGAAGAAGATGAACAAAAAAAGGAACTCGCTTTGCAAAAACATGCATCAGTCTTGGAGGGATTCCTTAAAAAGAGCAAAAGTAGCTCACCGATGCAGGCTAACCAACCCACAATCAATGAAAGTACTTATATTATCCGAAAGTAATTTCTTTGTTTTCGTGCTATATCTACTCTTCTTATTTTTCCATCCGTTGGATTGCTATTCATATGTGCTTATTCTTTTTGGTATAATAGGCGGGTCAAAATACATATGATGTAACCAACTTGATAATACCATTGGTCTTAAATCATCTCAGGCCTATACAGGGTATGAAACAAATTTACTATGGCATTACTATTATTGCAGTTATATAGTTTTCACATTCATGTTAACATACCGTTACAGCCAAAACCTTAACATATATGCAGATTACTATCAAACCACGCCTGCTGGAAATTGAACAAATCAATACAGGTTACTAAAAAATTATTCAAAGAAAGTTTGTCAACTGAAAACCAATCTTTAACACATGAATTCTCTTCAGGACCTAAAATGCAAAAAAATGACTGAGCCAAACGCTCAAACACTCAATGTGCTGCTAAAATTTGTTTATTGCTCTTAAGCAGTTTTTTATGTAATAAGAATGATGATGAGATTGATTATAGAGGTTGTGATGATAGAAATAGAATGTGTCTGAGCGGTTCGATGTATAAAACTTACATATATATTGTTAGTAGCATCATTGCTTTCTTATAAGTGTCAAGTAGACCAAAGATGTACACATTTTTACAGGTTTTCCGCTGTATAAAGCTTACATATATATTGTTTGCATTTTACTATTCTGCTATTATATGTAAATATGCTAAATAAAGTGTTAAAAACGATAAAAGGATGTTGCATTTTGGCGTAAATATGTTTCATACGATTGCACTGTGATAGAATTTTTTTATATAGAATGGCAAAATAGGAGAAACTAAGTTACATTTTGGTGCTCTTAACATTTCTTTCAGCCGACGATATTTCATGTTTTCTTCTGTCTATGTATCAATATGAGACCGACCCATATCATGGCAGGGCATCGCTATCAAAATGGTGTTTGCAGCCATGGCGGGTCGAATGACCTTTTACCTGGTCCCGCACTCGCAAACCTGAGCCAAATAAGTAACATATTTTGATATTTCAAGTATTATTGAAAATTGTAGTTATTGTGATGGTTAAAATTGCGGCCTCAAATTGAGGGGTGTTTGGATTAGTGAATTTTAGGATGTAAATTTAGGGATTTAGGGGGTGTTTGTTTCGGCTTATGAATTTCATAAGCCCCAATTTGTTGTTCAAACTTTGATATGGATCTGATATGAGTCTGTATCAGGAGCATTCTTCCTGTAACTTAATTTTTTTGTTCTTTTGATGTTCTGACCTTTGTGATCTTTAGTTTCATTTGTTTCTGTTAATTATGTGGTTGAAGATTAAATGCAGTCAGAGAGTCAAGTTACCTATATTTTACATGTTCCAAAAGCACCCAAAAGGAATTTAGATAAACAAGTTTGCTCCTTTTCTATAATGCACCATCTACATTTTTAGCTGCGTTCGTGAATCTAGCCATGTTCTTCTTTTTTTATAAGTTTATGTCTTGAATTAAGTTTCGCAATTATGTAAATATGTAATCTCACTTGAAATATTTTTTCTTTCCAAAAAATATTAGCTGAAGCATGCGTCGTGTTTTCTGTGTTTTGCACGCAGACAAAAAGGTAATCTAACTCCCCTATCCATTATAATTTTTGTCCATGTTGTATCATTTTTGACCAAATGCGTGTTTAATAAAAGTTTGCATGTCTCAGCTCCAAGTTTTCTTTATCTAAGTAGTGGTTTATTTGAAAAATGCGTGTAAAGAAACTTGGTGAAGGTTATCCGTAAACGACAAAAATGCAAGTTAAATCCTCTTCAAAAGTAATCCATAAGTGGTGTTTAAATTTGCAATTTTGAAACTAATTATATCGTTGCTGAAGTTGCAATGAGCATTTACTAATGTATAAATAACAGACTGCATTATCTGATATTTTGCTTCCCAAATAATGCTCTTTGGGGGCCTTAGCTTTTTGGCGCTTAGCTTTTTGACTTGGGTTTCTCTATTAAAACGTAAATGATTAGGTAAAAAGCTGAAACAAAATTTTGTTTTTTTGGAACAGCAAGTCACCGAAGGTTTGTAGTCGTTGTTAGTTTCGGGAGATCTTGATTTTGTACTCAGGAAAGATCGAGCGAAGGTATGCGATAAAGGTACTGTAAATACGCTTACTAACCAGACTACTCAATAGATTTCGAATGCAATATGTTGTTACTACTTTTAGATTTTATTCACATATGATATTGACCTTTTAATTGGAATGACGATATCACTCTATTCTCTGAAGAAGTCTGTAGTCAATATCACGAATACGTCCACCAACAAAGCATTCCAGGTTTCGGTAGGTTCTTCTCGTCTTCAGTCGCCTTTCAATGGACGATATGAACTCTTTGCTCCTTGGGAGTCCAGAATCGCGTATTCATACCAGAATTGAGCCGCTTGATCTTGAATTCCTTGACTCGGTAATCCAGTGCTTCCAGAATACGTGTCAACGTTCCATCACTAAACTTGTATATCTCATTGAACCTCATGATCTTTCGGTCCTTATTGTCTACCAGGAATACTACTGCTCGAGGAGACTCAATGATGGTATAATCATGCTTGAACTCGTAGCCTTTAGCATCCTATCCTGGTTTAGTGAGGTTTAACTGTGTCTGATAGCTTTCAATGCCGAGTTTAAAGTCTTCCACCCACTGTCGAATTACTAAGTTTCGGGTCCATAGCTTGACAGCAGTAGATAGCATCTGTTTGCCTGAACCAGGAAGAAGATGATTGAGATGACCTTGCAGAAGGAGCAGATTCAGGTCTTCAAAGTCACTAGGATACAGGTTCTTGAAATCTTTTTCAGCAATCATGTGTTCTTGGTAATCATCTCTTCGGAGGATAATTTCGCTCAAGTAGTCATACCCATATCATGAATAGGCTTTGATTCTGACGACACTAAGAATCTGCATGTGTGTTCTGACTTCTTTTCGACGCGATAGAGAATCATGTCTGTCAATATAGAACATTTTTCGATTAAACCACCAGTGAGAGATACCATATTTAGAACTTATATCATAGGTACACACATCGTCAATACACATTTACTCTGGCACCAGCAGTTTAAGACCAAAGTCAGGATAACGAGCAACCTTTATCTTGGAAATAGATAGTGTGGGACTGCTTCCCTTGTTTCTATATCTCAAATACTCCAAGTCTTTATTGAAGAAGAATTATGTTTGAATAGTGACATGACCTGGAGGACCACCAAGAGGAAGAGGTCGATTGACATCGATTCTGACTTGATCACCTTCCGGATTCGCCTATTTTATCTGATCTGTAAGCATCTTGTGACACTCCTCCATCTGGAACTGAAGTTGAATAACATCTGGGTAGAAAGCTTTAACAACTTCATATGCCTGCCTTTCGAAGTCTGCTTGAGTAAGCACAGTCTTGTTCACTTTTTGGCAGTACCAGTTCATGAAAGTTGTCATGTCTCTAATCTTTACAAGTAATAAGTTCTCGGCATGGGGTTCATTAGATGAAACCAATGTAGAAGCCCAGTTGTTCTCTATATCTGACACATTGGAAGAAGGGATGGTTCAAGCAGGTTCAGGAGTTGCTAGTCTTTCTTTTTCTGGGAGTGGTTTCCACCAATCGTTTCTCATGTCAGCATTTGGTAGGTGATCATTCCTAGTGTCTTCATCGTCAGACAAGAGTAGCTGTTCATCAGGAATGGAATCATCATTCATCAGAGAATTTGTAGGAGATAATTCTAGAGCAGCAGAAACACCAGCTGACTCAAATCTAGTGTCAGATGTAGTCCAAGCCATGGAAGGTGGTGTAGAGACCACTGTCTTAGATGAACTTGGAGCCTTACTGCCTTATTGCTGAGCTGATCCAGATGTACTAATAGATGGGGGAGGAGGAGGCGGGGGGCAACTGAGAAGATCCTGATGCCCCTGAAGTACCTGGAGTGCCTGACGCGCCTGCTGGAGGTGGTGGTGGAGGTGGCTGTAAAGGTGGAGACCCAGAAGGAGTTCTTTGAGAGGTACGTTTCTTTCTTTTCTTCCTGCGAGCTTCCTCCAGATCTGATAGAATTTGATTTGAGTAATCACGTTCCAAAGACTTCTCCAGCGCCTTAAATAAATTCTTGTGATCTTCATGAGCCAGGTAGGATTTATCTTCAAACATCCGTTGTTGGAGTACTTCCTTCATGTCAACGGCAGGCAGATCACTGAAACGAGCTCGAAGTACAGCTTGCATTGCCCAATCAACTACATCAGTGACTATCTCATCAACTGCTTGGCTTACCTTATGGGGAATATTGAGATTCTCCAAGTTGTACAACCTGGACCCATGTTTGTCCAACCTTTCCTCCAGGGCTAAGTTCTTCTGTATCAAACCCGCCATGTGTTGTTCAAGCTCACCAATGCGTTGTAATAAGATCAAATCTGAGGTGCTTTGTTGTGGTTGAGGTGTTGGTGGTGGTGGAAGAGATGTTGTTGTGATTGATGTGGATGTTGCTGTTGAAGTTGGGAGCGGTGCATGAATGGTTGTGGAGACTGAATGTGGAAATGAGAGATCAATAACTGGAGTGGTCATTGGTGGAACTGAAGAGATGTCCTGATGAATGGGAACCATTACCATTGACTGAACCTCTGATTCAGTATTGGTTTTCTCAGGATCTTCTTCCTGTGGCTTCTCCTCGAGGAACTGATTATTGAAACTAAGTTCCTTGTCAAGGTTTTGTAGAGAAGACAGGGTTCTAGTGGAGCTTGTAGGGTCTTCAAGAATCACTTGATCTTCAGTTGGAAGTTTGAGGTTCTCCTGAACATTTGGGTAAGCAGTTGTGGTAAACTCTTCATCTATTTGCTCAGGGTTTTGTTGAGTAAAAGCATCAGTGGCCTCTAAGTCCATGTGTTCAAGGTTTGGTTCAGCATGAACCACATGACTTGATTGAGGTTGAGACTCTGCAGCATCACCAGAGTTTGATCCAGCCTGACCTTCATCTTGTTCACTAAGGTTTGGTCCAGCCTGGCCTTCATCTTGATCTCCAGCATTGATCTCAGTAAGCTCTTTATGGGATGCATCTTTCTTTGGGTTTACAGGAAGCAATTCCTCATCAGATTCAGTTTCACTGTCAGTAGGAGCTAGTTCCGCATCCAAGGAAGGAGACTCAGCAATTCTAGAGGGTTTAGTGAGCATAGGAGTGCGCCTCTGAAATATAAATTGATCTGCTGGGCTCTTCATTTTTAGAAACTAAAGGGTGAGTAGATCATGAGCAGCTTGTTCTTCAATGACTTTCTCTTTACCCTTTCCTTGTACCTCTGGAAGCGGTTGCAGTTTCCCAGGTTCAGGTTCCCTAATTACCACCAGACGAGCTGGTCCCTGTATTTCTTGTTCCTTTAAGCTTAGTTCCAGGGCCCGTTGAAGGTTTGCTTCTTCATCATGAAAGGCAGGTTCCTTTTTTGGAACACCTTTATCAACAAATTCATCAACCAACCTCAGAGGGCTCTTTGGCATGCGCTTCTTTGTCACCTTACCTGCTTTAGATCGTTTGGCGGGTGATGGTGCGTCAGATGTCTCCTTAACCAGTTTACGCTTTTTACCTTGGTCTTTCTTGGAGGATTCAGTTGGTGCTGTTGTTGATTTGGGTGGTTGAGATGAAGTGTGCTTGGGTGCCTTGTCATCTGCAAGTTTTGTGACTTTAGCTGCCTTAGGTGTTGAGGGCTTAGTCTGCTTAGCTGCCTTAGGTTTAGTAACTTTGGTAGCTTTAGGAGATTTGGTTACTCCTCCTTCCCCTGCCTTACCACGTTCTTCATTCAGATATTGTTGATACTTAGCGACATGCTCCAGGTATTCACCGTAGTAGGGTGCTCTTTTAATTTCCTCAGTGAGAAGAGCATCAGGTATCAGCATACCAAATATTTCCCTACCATCCTTTCCAACAGACCTGAGAGTGCCTAGAACAATTTCACCATGTGATTAGTGAAGTGGTGAGTTAGTTCTTGGGTGAATGTTGTGCTTGGTTTTCAGGTAGTGGATGATGAGTTTGGTGAATCTGATGCTTGGGATAAGCAGAGGGGTGGACTTCTTCTTTCCACATGCAGTCATCGTCAAATTCTTCTTGTCAGCGAGGAATGTTTGAATTGATTGAACAAATTCTTCCCAAATCCTCTCAGCATAATCGATGTTGGATCGATGAATGATACCCCAAAGAATCTACAGCACAGGATGTCTTGGCCTATAATATCCTGCAGTTTTACCGGTAAGGCATATGTTGATCATAGATAAGATGGCTCTCCATGGTTGATAGAGAGAATTGACGAACATTACAGATACATTCTTGAGCGTACTGGGGTATCCCAGAGTGTTGACATATTTGATAACTATATCACTTGAGGGTGGAGCCACAAATGGATCATTATCATTGGATGGTGTGATTTGAAGTGCATCTCTGATAATTTCTTTGTGAAGATTAAACCATTGCTCATCCAACTGACATCTGTACATCCCAGTAGTAGAGTCATAGCACATGGTGTCCCAGAACTGCTGAATGTAAATTGCATGAATCGTGGAGGATGCCGTGAAGGCCCTGAAGAAATTGGTATTCTTTAGTATGGCCACAGCAACCTGGGAGATTGGACTCTTCTGTGGATTCAGAACATCAAGAACGCAGTTACTCTTGCCTATAGGCACCCAGTTGCGTGATGGTAGGATCTGATCATCCGTTCTGATTGGTGGTGCGATAGCAGGAGCTTGTTCAGCAGGAACGTCATCGACAAGAATATTCAAGTCAGCCATAGTATCTGCACAGGTCAATCCAACAACAGGATATACATGTAGATATATGGTGTTAGATGAGTTTGGACAATTCTAAGGTCAACGGTAGTCAACCTTGGAATGTGATGACAAAATGTAATTTGATAACTCGCTAACACTACCAAAAGACAACACGTTGGAATATTATATCACACAACTCGCTACTCAACTCGCTACCAATTTGGATAGACATCACACAACTCGCTACATAACTCGCTACCAACTCGCTGAAAACAACTCGCTATGAATATTATATACTAAATACTTAACTCGCTAGAAAATTTGAAAGAGCGGGTTGAATATTTTAATATTAATGATAACCTTCCTCAACTCGCTACTGGGTAGCGAGTTGGCTATTCAAAATGAAATAACATAGAATGTCTAACTTGCTAACACGCATTACAACTCGTTAATAAGCAACAACATTAATTCGCTACCAAGAAAAATCTCAACTCGCTACTTAGCACATAGAGAACTCGTTAAGACCTAAAATCACACAAACCAGCACGGAAGATTAAGAGGGCACATGATTACCACTAAGACTACACTATTAATCATTTAGCAACCGACATAAACAACAATCAACAACAAACAAAGATCTTTGACAATAAAAAGATAAACGATATCACAAAAATCATCAAGACCTCAATATTATAAAAAGGGGCAATTAAAACACTAACGAGGCATCATACATACTTTCTAAGCAAATCCCAGCAATTAAACCATCAATCCAAACACAAACAAAGATTTAGATGATAAACTAGATGAACTTATTGGTTTTAGAACGATTTAGTGAGATTTAACCTACCATGTTTTGGATCTAAGGTTTTTACAAGATAGGAAACGTAAAACAGAAGGTACCTTAGCAAGGATTAACACATAAATCAAAAATCAATACAAGTTTCAACGTAACGAGTTACGGGTGAAGGTTTTTGAGAGAAATGTTTGACTGGTTTTTGATGGTTTGACCAAGGGTAACTCGCTAAGTCCTTTTATACCATTACAGTTTTACGATTTGGCACATTAGGTCCCTTAACTTCCTAAATCCTTTTCATTTTGGCTAAAGGTATTACAAAGGATTATGCAAGTTTTAGATTTGGCACAAATAGTCCTTATTGTTTCATAAGCCTAGGAAATATTTAGCACATTGCACATAAGTCCCTATACTCACAAATTATTGACAATTTTGGCCTTTTGAGTTAAAATAAATTTAACTCCCCTTAAATTTGAAGCCCCGTTTAATACACAAACCATTTATCAATTAAATTTTTTATAAATTAAATGCCCGATAGATGTCATAAATTTGAAAATACTCTCCCCCTCAATCAATGACCTGCTTTTTTATTTAAAGAGCAGTAGTCGTTGATTGAGTATTAATATTTATGAAAAAGTCAAGTCCGATTAATTTTCAAACAACACTGTTCCACCATATGTAAGACACAAATAATTTCCTGAAGAATCATAGACAGAAAATTATTTGGATAAAAAGAAGACTTGTCTTCTTTATTAAGAAATAATGCATTAAAGCGTACATTAGATCGAAGGGTGCATGGATATGAAGTAAACCATGCCCGGGAGAACTTAATCACCCATTGTTAGGAACAACGGTCTTTTTGGCGACATGCTTTCCTTATTTTGAAAAGCGGGTTGCAGTCTGAAATAACTGCAAGCCATTAAGACATGTTTTGAAAAGTTTGAACTTTCGTTCGAGCTTCATTTAAAGACCCGTATCATTATTGAATGACATTTCTAGGTCCGTAAATGTTATTGATAAACGGAAGACATGTCTGGAAAACTATTTTTTTTGTATTTTTCTGGTTTTATATTTTTGTATTTTGTTTTTCGATTTAAACTATTACATAATTACATAGGATACATGAAGCAAATCCATTACTCATCCTTTTCATCTTGAAGACGTTTGAGTGTCTCAGGCTTCATACACTTCATGCCAAGCAGTGGGAGAATGAATTCGAATCTCTCTCTGGGCAATGCTCTGTTTCTCTTTTCTAGTTCTAATTCGTATATGTTATATGTTATGAAGTGTTAATCGGGATCCTATATTGTTCTCTAATAAAATGATGTCAGATGTTGATATGTTTAGACCTAGAGTGCTGGACATTGTTGCAGTAGAGGGCTATGGGACTTTTGATGTCACAATACAGAGGGACACGATTGTATGCAAAGCCATAATCAGATAACTGAGACCTCATCCATATAATTTGGGCACAACCTCCAGACATAGCAATGTATTCAGCCTCTGTTGAAGAGATGGACGTGCAAGTTTGCTTCTTTGATAACCAGCTTACTAACTTATCACCAAGGAACTGAGCACTTCCAGATGTGCTTCTTCGAGTGTCTTAACAACCTGCATGATCTGCATCTGCGTATGCTGTTTGTGCCATGGTGGTGTCTTTCGGATACCAAAGACCCATGTTGATGGTTCCTTGGAGATACCGAAAGACTCGTTTAATTGCTTCTAGGTGCTTTTTAGTGGGCTTAGATTGATATTTAGCGCACATGCACACAGCAAAAACCAGGTCATGTCTACTGGCTGTGAGATACATCAGGCATCCAACCATACTTCGACATCGAGTCTGATCAACAGGGATTCCTGAGAGGTCCTCATCCAGTTTTGTCCGCTCTACCATGGGAGTGTCTACAGGGTTACTTTTATGAAGATCAAATTTCTTTAAAATCTCATTAGCATATTTAGATTGATTAATGAAAATGCCTCTGGGATTCTGAGAAATTATTAGACCTAAGAAAAAGGACATTTGACCCATCATCGACATTTGAAATTTAGAGCTCAATTCATTAGAAAAACAATCATAATCTCTATGATCAGTCGAGGCAAATATAATATCATCAACATATATTTGAACATGAAGAGTGTGTTTGCCTATTTTTCGAAAGAATAAGGTTAGATCAACTACACCCTTAGAGAATCCTTGAGCTAGAAGAAACTTTGACAAAGTGTCATACCATGCCTATGGTGTCTGCTTTAAGCCGTAAAGTGCTTTCTTCAGATGATAGACGTGATTCAGACGATCTAGGTCAATGAAGCCCTCTAGTTGGCTGACATAGACTTCTTCTTTAAGCTCGCCATTTAAAAATGCAGTCTTTACATCCATTTGATAGACCGTCATGTTTTTGCTGGCAGCATTGGCAATGAAGATTCTGATAGCTTCAAGTTTGGCAACCGGGGTGAAGGATTCCTCAAAATCAAGACCTTCCTCTTGACGATATCCTTTTGCTACTAAGCGTGCCTTGTTTTTCAACACATCACCATACTTGTCAAGTTTCACCTTATAGATCCACTTGAGAGTAATAATCATGGCACAATCCGGAGGTGGTACTAATTCCCATACGTTCAGTCGATCAAATTCATGGATTTCTTCTTGCATCGCCTAAAACCTGCAGTCTTCAGTAATAGCAGCTTTGAAGTTTTTCGGTTCGACTTTTGATAATACAGAATTGTAGAAGCACCACAAGGCATCAGTAGCAAGCTGTTTCTGGGTAGATACAGGTCAAGAAGGGTTCCCAATAATATTATCAATTAGATGGGAGTCAGTCCATTTTTGGAGATGTTCATGAGGTTGAGTAGATTGGTTGGATTCAGCTATCGAAATTTCCCCAGATGATGATGCTTCAGAGCTTGGGTCTGGAGCAAATACATTAACAAAGGGTTCGTGATTAGCTGGAGCAAAAGGATTTACTTTAAAAGAATGGTCAGCTGCAACACCATGATGTACCAAAGAAGATTGATGATCCGAAAATGATGGGGAATGATTTCCCAATGGTGCATCTTGATTAACGGAGATGGATATCGATGGACCGGATGGATTGACTGGAACTTGAGCTTTAGGAACAGGAGGTACCAGACGATCAACAGTTAGAGATTCAAAATATTCATCAAACATCGGCTGGAATAAGATCTCCAATTCTTTATAGGTGGGAGGTACATAAGGTGCTGCAGGAGTAGGATTAGGTACAAGCCAGGAACTGATAGGTCCAGGCGTCAAAAGGTTAGGTGCGGGTCCTGAACTGGAGTGTACAGGAGCCGTTTGCCCAGTCAGCTCATTGAATGTAACGTGAATGGTTTCCATGATTAGGCGGGTTCGTTTGTTGTAGATTCGGTAACCCTTCCTGTTTGGTGTGTAACCAACAAAGAACCCAATGTCTGCTTTAGCCTTAAATTTGCCAAGATCTCCCCTATCATTAGTTAGGTAGCATAGCGCACCAAAGACACGAAGAAAATAAAGATCTGGTTTCTTGTCATGCCAAGTTCATACGGGGTTTTGTTGTGAAGAGTATGTATTAGGATCGGTTTTGGGTATAACAGGTAGTAGCAATAGCTTCTGCCCAAAGAAACATTAGAGCCTTGGAGAAGATTAGCATAGTCCGAGCAGCTTCCACAAGAGTGTAGTTCTATCGTTCGACAACGCCGTTCTGCTGAGGAGTTCTCGGAATAGTTTTCTCGTGAGTAATGCTGTCACTTTCATAGTAAGCAGTTAAGTCTTTATTGACAAATTCTGTGCCATTATCAGTGCGAACATTCTTGACCGTCTTGTTGAAACCGACTTGTAGTTGTTTTAGCAGTTTGACAACAAACTCTGGAGTCTCGTCCTTTGATCTCAAAAACTTTACCCGTATAAACCTTGAATAGTCATCAACTATTACAAGAATATATTTCTTCCCATTAATACTCTGCACTCTCATCGGTCCGCATAAATCCATGTGAAGGGTGTGTAGAACTTCCATAATGGTGTTAACCATTTTGGGTTTGTGGGTTGCTTTCCTGCTCTTTCCAAGTTGATATGCGGAACACATATGATCCTTTTTAAACTTCAACCTAGGTAAGCCTCTAACAAGATCTTTACGAGCAAGATCATTTAAGGTACCAAAGTTTAAGTGATTCAAACGGCGATGCCACAACCAGGATTTGTTCTTTGAGGCTTTAGACAGTAAGCAAATGGGAGAGGACCTCATCATGTCTTCAACAGATATGGTGTATAAGTTCGTGCCATGACTGCCTTTAATAAGATCGACACCATCTAAATCTCTGACGAAACATGTGTGTTTTCTGAAGGCAACTTCAAGATCGGAGTCGCAAAATTGACCAACAGAGAAAAGGTTGTGACCAAGTCCTTCCACATAGTATACCCTGGAGATCACACTGTCACCAATTACATAATCTCCATAACCCATAATTGCACCAAAATGATCGTTTCCGAATCTGACAGTCCCGATAAACTTTTTCACGAAATTCCTGAGCCGTGAGCGATCTCCAGTCATATGTTTTGAGCAGCCTGAGTCCAAATACCAAAGGACGATCTGTACGACCTGCATTTGAACAAAGACGACAATGGAGAGTTTGAAAAATTGGATCCCCAATTGCAGTTGGGGTCCTGTTGGTTAGAGCAAACAAGATTATATTCCACAGGAGTGTTATTTCCCTGTGGGTCAGCGGGCATGGTACCACGATTAAGAGCAGTAGGCCTAACTAAAGGGCACTGTCCTCCTAACAAGCATAAAGGTTTAAAATAGACCTTATGATGTATGATGATGATGATAAACAAATGCTAAACCCGTGTTTAGCCTTAAAACCCAAGCTTGCACTTAAGAAAACCCTTATTTTCTTAACAAAAACCCTAGCTTCCTTTTCTTGATTAATACTTGTAAATGGTGATTCAATGGATGGAAACACCTTAGAATGTCTTAGGATAGATGTGTATAGAAGTGAATGGGTTGTATAAAAATTGATATGGATTTGTGTTGTGTCTTGGTTCTTGCCGTGAGCTTATATGAGCCAAAAGAGAGGTTTTGTTTGTTTTTCACTAAGTGTAAATGCATGAATGAGTTACTTGCTAGTCATGCATGTATATAAGATGTAATCTTAGTCAAAGAGACCAAGCATGGTTCAAAGTATGGTCTTGGAGTCAAAGTATGGTGGGCATGGTGTGCCATAATGAGTATGGTGTAGACATGATGAAGTATGGTGCCATTAAAGAAGCATGGTGCTCATAAATGAAGTATGTTGTTGTTTTGACCAAATGGAAGAATTTTGCTATAATACTTGCACAATATGCAAGAATTTCGGCAAAGGTATGATATAGATGATATATTTTATGTATTTGGTATAAATGTGGGTATTTGTTGAAGCGTAGAAAAGTTTTTGTGGTTCCGGGAGTGCCTAAACGTAATTTATCGCGAAACGTATACACTTTACGTATCCGATAAAAATAAATGAACAAAGTTAATAATTATCCTCAAAATAATTATATAACCCTTGCTTGATGTAAACATTTAATTGTTTGATGCCCGTTTACATTGAACGCTAATTTTTGGCGTACGCGATTTAACCTATCGCTTATGATTTAAAGTGAACACGTACATTACAAAAAGTACACTGCGGATTTGATGACGTCGTCAATGACTTGAAAACACAGGGTGTTATAGACTTCCCCCGTTAAACGAGCCTTGTCCTCAAGGCTTACAATGCAGCACTTGACGACGGTGCGGTTTTGATGAAGAGATGTGGGTATTTCTTTTTGAACTGGTCTTTACGCTCCCACGTGAACCAGGACCTCCTGGAGTTCCATCGAACATTGACTAATGGGATTTTGATCTTCGCTTCAACCGTTTACCTTCACGGCTACTATTTCTAATGGTTCCTCAACAAAATGAATCTTGTCATCAAGATGACGGTGCCATCCAACGAACGGCTAAAGTACGTCGTTCATGACACTTTTTCAGATAGATAACATGAATAGTATTATGAACTCTCTCAACACTTCTGGAAGTTCAAGCTTGTAAGCCACTTCTCCAACCTTTCTAACACCTTAAAAGGTCCAACATACCTAGGGTTCAACTTCCCCCGTTTGCCAAAACGTACGACACCTTCCAAGCATACTTAAGCAAACTTTAACCCCGAACTTAGAATTCCATTGGTTACGCTCAAGTCACGTAACTCTTCTGTTGATCACGAGCAGTTTGCATTTTTTGCTTGACTGGATGACTTTCTCAGTGGTCCTTGAATTAGTTTCTGGACCGAGTATTGATCTTCTCCAACTTCCAGTCCAACAAACAGTGAAAACGACACTTCTGCCCATAATGTGCTTCGAAATGGTGCGGCCTTGAGCTATGGCTTGATAGCTATTGTTATTCATGAAACTCGACCAATGGCTAAGGTTAACCCAACCCTTTCCAAAGTCGATTGCACAAGCACGCAGCATATCCTCGAGAGTTTGAATGGTCCTCTCGCTTTGCCCGTCTGTTTGTGGATGGTACGCAGTACTCATATCCAAATTTGTACCCAAAGCATTCTGAAGTGACCTCCAGAAATTTGATGCGAATCTTGGGTCACGATCGCAAATGATTGAGACGGGTATCCCATGCCTCGTGACCACCTCCTTTAGGTACAATCTTGCAAGTTTATCCAAAGGATCGGTCTCTCTCATTGGTGTGAAGATCGCAGACTTAGTGAGTCGGTCAACAATCACCCAAATGGTGTCGTAGCCTTGCGACGACTTAGGAAGCTTAGTAACAAAATCCATGGTGATGTTGTCCCACTTCCATTCAGGGATCTTAGGTTGTACCAACAATCCTGATGGCCTTTGATGTTCAGCCTTGACCTTAGCACAGGTCAAACACTTGTTAACATAAGTGGCTATGTCGGCTTTCATGTTGGGCCACCAATATAACTTCTTCATGTCTTGGTACATTTTGTCGGAACCCGGATGAATAGAGTATTTTGATTTATGGGATTCGTGCATGATCACAGTTCGCAAATCGCCATAACAAGGTAACCAACTCCTGCCATTGAGGCACAGGGTTCCATCCGCACGTGGTTTCTAACTTTTTGTTCTCTAATATCTCTGTAAATGTTTAGCATTTTCAATCAACATTCCCCCAACGTCTTCACTCTTAATGTTCTCAGGTTTCCGCGCTTCGGTCTGAGCATTTAAGATCTGTTTGGGAAGGTCCAAACTAATAGTCATAACCAAGGCTCGAACTCTCAACGGTGGTTCTCGTTCTTTCCTGCTTAAAGCATCAGCAACGACATTTGCTTTCCCTGGGTGATAACGAATATCGCAATCGTAATCACTTAGCAGCTCTAACCATCGGCGTTGCCTCATGTTCAACTCTTTTTGATCTAAAATTATTGCACTCTGTGATCGTTGAAACACCGTACACTGGTTCCATATAAAAATTAATAGACTCCAGATCTTGAAGCGAACACTACTGCCACCACGTTCCAATCAAGAGTTGTATGGGGGGGGGGGGGGGGGGGGGGGGGGGGGGGGGGGGGGGGAGTTCTTCTCATGAATCTTCAACTGGCGTGATGCATAAGAAATCACTTTTTCTCTTTGCATCAACACAGCGCCCAAACCTTTCTTTGAAGCGTCGCAGTATGCGATGAAATCTTCGCTTCCTTCAGGTAATGCAAGGATTGGTGCACTGCACAACTTTTGCTTCAACAGCTGAAAAGCTGTTTCTTGTTTATCGCCCCATTCAAACTTGACCTTCTTTTGAGTGAGTTTGGTCATCGGTTTTGCGATCTTTGAAAACCCTTCAATGAATCTACGGTAATACCCAGCAAGACCTAGAAATTGACGAATCTCCGTTGGTGACTTAGGAGATGTCCAATCCTTAATGGATTCAATCTTGGCTGGATCCACATGAATTCCTTCACTATCGATCACGTGACCGAGGAATGTTACCCTTAAGGAATCCAAAATTCACATTTGGAAAACTGGCATACAACTCTCCTTCTTCAACAACTCCAATATTATCTTCAGATGCTCTACGTGCTCTTTCTTGTTTCTTGAATAGAATCAAAATAAGCCATCATAAAGACAATTACGAATTTTGTCCCAGTTAGGTTTTTGCACACTCCGGTTCATGAGGTCCATAAACACAGCAGGTGCGTTTGTCAAACCAAACGGCATAACTTGAAATTCGTAATGGCCATAACGAGTTCTGAAGGCAGTCTTCGAATGTCTTCTTCTCGAACCCCAATTGTGATAGACCTGAATCTTAGGCAATCTTGAGTAACACTCGACCCTTGGAGCTGATCAAATAAATCATCAATTCCTGGGAGCGATAAAAACGGTTCTCACCGTTAGTTTATTCAATACCCCTGTAATCGATGCACATCCAGAATGATCTTCCTTTCTTCTTGACATAACAAGACCGAGCACCCCAGGTGAGGAACTGGGTCTTATAAAGCCTTTGTCAGACAGCTCTTTTAGTTGCTCCGATAACTCCTTCATTTTGGAAGGCGCCAATCGATGGTGCAGCACCAGGTACCAAATCAATTTGGAACTCCACTTGTCGAGTCGGAGGAAGACCCGCAAGTCCTCAGAAATACTTCGGGAAAAAGACTTGAACTATTTTGTACTCCTCAAGTCGCTTCTTCCTTCGACTTGCTTCAACTTCTTTTGCAGTGATATGGCCAGAATGATAGAAATCCATTTTGCGTGTACTCTGCTTTTTCGTGCACAAAAAAAGAAAAATTTGGATATTTAATCGGGTCGCATTTCCGGGTTACTTCCGTCATCATGTAGATTAAGGTTCATTTCCCAGGAATGTGGACACGCTCTCGCAACACACAAAGACCGCTTGGTACTTCGACACCAATCCATACCGATTATAGCATCGAAACTACCAAGTTCTACGGGTATTAGTTGATTTTGAATGGGTGATTTAGTAAATTCTCTAACGGCGAGCAAATTCGATAGCGAAATTGTCTTAGGGCGACTAGTGATGTGTCTAGGCTTATCGGCTTAGGATTTGGTATAAGATGATGCCAACTTTATAGTAAGACGGAGCGAAGGTCTATTTAGTTGATAGGGTTACTAATTCAATTTCCAAAAGTAAACGCGTTCTATGAATACACACCTAAACAAGATATAAGTAGAAATTGTTTTCTTGACAAGAAGTTTTTAGAGTGACTACTCTCAGCACGCCATGGTACTTTCCTAAATTATACATAGTTGATCAGGCCATGTATAATTGAGGACTAACGATGCATTGCTCATTTTCGTTAAGATAGTTCCAACTTAGGGTTTACTAGGCAAAGCGAGACAACTTTCTCTTTTAAGCTTCGATCTTATCCTTAATGTTTTTAAGGTCTTGTTTGGTTTCTCCTCCTCCAAAGGCATGCACCACTCCACGTGCTCCAGTACCTCCAGTTTGGTTTTCATGGTTTTGGTTCTTTCGCTCCGGGCAATCATTCCTGTAGTGCCCTTGATTCCCACATTCACAACAAGTAGCCTTCTGACTTGCCCAAATGCCCCTTTGGCTGTTAGCAGTATTGGCATTTGTAGAACTCCTACAATCACAGGCCAGATGGCCAACTCTGTTGCACTTGTGGCATTTGGGAGCACATGGACCATCATGGTGATAGTTGCATTTGGAACACAACGGCTTAGATCCGCTGTAATGTTTCTTCTCCCCGTGCCCTGCAGCGTAAGCTCTGCCAGTGTTTTACCTCTTGTTCGGTTGTTGTTGGTTCTGATTGTTCTTAGAAGTGTTATCCAACTTCCTCTTGTTCTCAGCCTGGCGTTTAGCAGGAGTACCGGTCTTTTTGTCCATTAGCTAGGTTGCAAATTCAATTGCATCTTGCATCGTCTTAGGCTTAGATGCCCTCACCCCTTCATGGATCATGACCACACATTTTTGAAACTTCACTATTGGACACTCACTCTTGTAGTGTCTCAGACTTCCACACTCATAACAGGTGCGAGTTTGTTGATTCCTATTAGTAGCAGGTGTTTTACAATTTTGGATTATGTGGCCAACCTTCTTGCAATTTTCGCACTTTACAGTGCACGCCCATTATGGTGAAATTTTCACTGGTTGCACAGAGGTAGAGATCCAGCATATTAATTGGCCAAGTAGTGTGTGCTCTAAGCACCTTATGCCCTTTGTTTTGTTGGCTCAAGATTCCATTGTGGTTACCTTCCCACTTCCTCCTGTTGCTAGCATTCTCTGCTACCTTGTCTTCTTGTCGTTCAGTCTGGATCATTGACTTGCGGGCTATGTTGGTTTTCGTCTTATAAATAGCAATAGCCTCGATAGCATTAGCCACTCGCTGGGCTACAACCCGCTCAATTTCCTCAACACTCATCCCTTGATTAACAGTTGTCATCATTTCCTGAAGATCACAGGAAACAAAATGTATATGAAGTTTCATCCAAGGGAAAATCATGACACTCCGTGATCCCAACATATATGTAAGGTGAGACCACGTTATGCAGAGATATAAGATAACAACAACCATGTCATAAATAAATCCACATCATACAGTAGCATGATCATAACCAACAGCGTAGGTTAATACTTAATACATCGTTTTACATGAGTAAAAGAGTACAAGCTTTTTATTAACACTACCAACCGAGTATTACTCAAGTTTAGTGGGATACAATACAAAACGAGCTACACTGACAAATCTATTTGTCTATGGGCCAGGGTGCCTCTCAAGATTCTAGATGCTAGACTCTTATGTTATCTTTAAGTGACTTAACATTCTCTGGTGGTGGTGATGATGAAGGTAGTGCAGCAGCAAACTTGGTAATGCATGCCTCAGCAGATGGTGATTGTGGAGTATGATGTTAAATAGACATCCGTACTGCACGGGGTATATAGGATATCATAACACAGGTAAGGATTAGGATTGGGCCATGTTCTTAGAGAGAGAAAATGGGAAGTCTATGAGAAAAAGTCACTAATTGTATCTTATCATAAAATGAACATCCAACCTTTTCCCAAGATTTGGAAAGGGGTATTTAAATGCAAGGTTTGTTGTGCCCCTAAATGGGCCATGGAGTGGGCAAACAAGTGGGTAAAGAACCCGGCTAACCATAAGTCGTACGGTAACTAAACAATTAATAACTAAGACAACGAGTTAACTATGCTAGATATAACACAATGGTGAGCCGAGTCTTTTAACATGGATTTTTCATAATCCTAACAAACTCCCCTAAGGGAGGTCACCCAGAAAATTCAAATTGAATCCTAGCATTTATATTTGAATTAATCTTTGATTTGGCTTTTATCTTTGATTCTTCAACATTGTCGTTGTACATTAAGTAGTGATCTTTGAGCCTTTGTTCCTTGGACCTTGTGTGATCTTTTGAGCTTTTCTTGAGATCAACCATCCACTTTAAATTCTCTTAATCATCCTTTGTTGTGGAATCTGTGCCTTAATGTGATGTTGTGAAATTTCAGACCCGCATACTCACACTCTTCTGGACATGATAGTACTTATCAGAAAAGTTCGAAGCTATTTGTAGGCTGTCAGTTGTCATGATGTCTTTGATTAGAAACATTAAGTATGAGCATGGGTTGTAATTGACCTTTACTGGAACGAGGCCATCTGCAGCTTCCATCATTTATGTAATCCTGAAATACAACATGTTAACAATAAAGCTTGGTGACGAAATATGCTTTGTCATTATCGTCAGAGTTCGGATTTCCATTAACCTCCGGATCCATGAGGACCGTTTACATTATAGATACTTTACCTAAATCAGGTAAGATTCATTATAAGAACCTCCTTGACAGGTTTCCAGCTCAAAGTGTTAGATCCATCTACGCTGTATGCATTTAGTTTCACTGTCTTGCTAGTATCTCTACCGGACACCTCAAAGCAGGCTTCCACACTAATAGTATTGTTACTAATATAACGGGTAAGAGTGAATCAGTGAGTACTATCTCACAGATTTGAAGATAAAATGATTTAAAAATCTATCGAATGTGTCACTAGTTAAAGTGATTTATATAACACATCAGAGTTTTAAGCTTTTTCTCAAAATACATCCCTTCGTCAATTCATACTCTGGACCGAATCGATGCCCAGTATCCAAGGTTTGATCCATTAAGGATCTCACGAATCACCTAACCTAGAGCCTTGTTTGATGTTTTGCTCTAGCAGGAATTCCATCTTCACTGTAATACTTTCCGTATCACTCGCGGATGTTCTATCAAATATCACAAGGATAATGCGTAGTCTCTTAAGATAATCCCTTTTTTTTTCACAGTGTTGGTTGAAGCCACAAGTATATTAGAATAGTGTTCCTAACAGATTTATTAATTGATCTCATGGCTTAGACTCGGAGTGAGAGAGACGATAGAAATGTATTGATCTCCGTAAGAAATGAAACAAGAATCCTTTGAGGGATCTTGAGTGGCTAGGGAGGGTTGTGCAGCGTATCACTGGGTCCATGATACTTGTCTTCAATGTCAGTAATCAACCATGTGATTCTGACAGCATATGTAGTGACCCGGTTTCTGCCTAAAGTTTTAAGGAGGGCGCTTCTTTTTCACCCTTTATCTTTAGGGCATTTCTTTTTCATTCTTCCAACCCCTACAGAGCTTGACCGAGATTTCATTACAAAACCTTGTGGGTGTGTTCCAGTACTAGCTCTATCTCAGTCCGCACTATTCCCTTATTCTCACATTACTCATTTTTAATCATACCTAAGGACTTCTACACTAACTAGTGAGTTGTCCCTGGGTAGATCCCTCTGGCTCTGGCGGATCGTGGGATCGAGTACCTAACCTTACCAACCTTATAACTCTGATAAAGTAATTACAGGGTCGGTCCTTAGGTGTTTCCACGATTGCCATCATAACCAATATCGCTCCCCTCAATATGTGCATCGATATTCCGTAAGATTTAGCACATATAGGAGATGCCTACACTTGAGTTAAAAAAATCACCATTTGTTATCAGATTTTCAATATTAAATCACATGTACTCCCCCGAGCAAAAATTTCAAATCCGTTGACATTTTGGGTCTCAATTGATTTAAGTTAGGAAAATTTGGGAGAAAGTGTGTCAGGTTTATGCACGCCGATTATGGAACATATGAATACTTAATATACAAGCCTAGGATACAGTTTAATCACTACATGAGAATGTACATATTATAACAACATATAAGAAAACTACCCCTCATTCAGTTCTTTTCAGCAGTCGGTAGTCTCCTTCTCTTATCCTTCCACCAACAAAGCTTTCCAGATTCCGGAAGATACGTCTTGTCTTAAGTCATTTCTATATGGAAAACATAAACTCCTTGCTTCTGTCGACGTCTTTCGTCGTCCAAAACCGTGTATCCAAACCCGGATTCATCCTGTTAACCCTGAATTCCTTGACTCTGTAATCCAACGCTTCATCAATCTGTTGTAGAGTACCGTCACTGAACTTGTGGATTTCATTGAACCTCATGACATCTAACCCCATATTTGGTCCTAAATGTATGGCCCTTGGAGAGTCCAATTACTGTGAAGTCATGCATGTACTCCAAAGCCCTTGCCATCCCTTCGAGGTTTAGGTTAAGGTTTAACTACCCCGTCTGGTAGCTCTCAATCCCCAGCTGGAAGTCTTTTACGCGTTGTCTGATAACCAAGTTTCTGGTCCATAAGTTGACAGCAGTAGTGAGAATCTTTTTGTCTTCGGGTGAGAGATGGTTCAAGTGACCTTGAAGATTCAACAAGTACAGATCTTCAAAGTTACTAGGGTACAAATATTTTAGTCCCTTTTCGTAATGACATATACGTTGAGATCAGCTCGAACTAAGGACAATCTTTTTCATGTAGTTGTACCCATACATTGAGAAGACTTCAATTCTGACGACACTTAAGATACGCATATGGGTCCGTACAGCCCTGCGATCACCTTTAGATGTGTGTCGATCAATGTAGAACCGTTGTCTTTGAAACCACCAGTGATATTATGCTTACATCGCAAAACGACGTCATACTTGCATTCTTCTCTTTAATCCATATGCGAGTATCCGGTTACCATTTGCTCTAAGCCGACATCAGGTATAATAGGCAGTCTTCTCTCTTTTGAGATTGATAAGGCCAGGCCTGCCTATCTTGTGACCGTACCGTAGATATTCCAGTCTTTTTGTGAAGAAGAAGTCCGGTTGCATTGTGACATGACCCGGATCACCACCCAGTGGTAGTGGTTTGCTGACAGGTATAGTGACATATTTGGAATTATCTTTAAGTTGAGCCTTAAGGTTTGCAATTCAATAACAAAGATTTTGTTCGCTTATTGGTTTTATGTGCACGCGCTATTTTACTTGAATCATACAAATCCTTATAATTTGCTTAACTTTTGCACTTTCTGCCCTATAACAATTCATTTGCGATCGTGAAGGGCATTGAGCTTTCAGTTTAATCTTTGTTCGAGAGCTAAGGCCTTTAAGTCAAAGTGAATTCTACATCACTATTTTTCTTTGTTAAGCGAGAGATTTTATCCTTTAATTCCCGAATCGTATTGCCTTGACTTTGAATCTGTTCATTTAGTTTCCCAATCACAAATAGTGAATCAAATAAAGGAGCATCCGAAGATGTCACTGGTTTTTTGTTTCCAAAACGTTCTTTGAGATTTTGATACTTAATGTAGATTTGAAGTGTTCAACTTCAAGTTTGGAGAAATGTTTTATCATTTTGTCGTTGAAATTTTCCCCCCCTCTTTTGAATCTTGATTCTCAGATTAAAATTTTAGTGATTCAAATCGGCAATACGTTTCAGAGCACTAAGAACAGGAATGTAGATTATAAAAAATAATTACATGCATGTCAGAAAATCTAACACGTTAGTTTATAGATCCGTTGCATATAAACACATACTTTAGCAGCATCAGCAGCTAAGTTCTCAATTTTGGATGGAAGGATTTTTTCGTTCAATCTCAACACTTTCGTATGTCAGTCCCTCATTCTGGTCCACCTCGGCTTCCAAAATTTTCAAAAACGGCTTTCATTCCCTAACTTCAGTGACTAGAATTTTTGAATTCCCTCAAAATGACTTTGAGTTGTTTAAAAAATGGAATTAACTTCGGTTAATAAACACCTTTTGTTTGTTTAATACCCCTTTTCCCCCTCAGTTTATGCCCGTTTGTGTGAACGCTTTTTACAAGTTTTCTCAAAATCCTAAAATAGTTTGAGTTAATTACATACAGACCAATATTTCGTTGACTTGTAGTTGGAAGCTTCGAGGGAGCCAGATGACTGGTGGGTATTGGGAGGATACACATTAGCAGGTGGTAGGACAGCAGGGTGTTTGCATTTGGCCTTAGCTCTTCGGCCTTTCGTTTTGCTAGATCTAAGGACCAAAATACTTGCTCAGGTGTTAGTTGAGTTTGAGAGGTGAATGTTGCCATAAAATTTTCTTTTGAGTAGTTAAGAGGCGTAACGTTAACCCTCTTTCCAGAAAGCGAGATAGAGAGCTAGAACGTGAGACAGAGATGCGAGAGACAGAGTCATTCATTTTCACATGTAGTTATTATTCCTAGAACTCAGCTAACTATAGTTTTTCTTCCTCGGACGATGGAACAATTACCAGCACATGATGAGGCTTAAGAAGTTCATCACCATCATATAGTGCCGGTTGGGCCTTTTTGGCCTGTCTGAGGTAAAAAGGGTTCTGGGCACCTAGTGCAGTTTTAGTCTTTTGGTCATACACCTGGTATTATTTAACATCATAATTGACATTTGATGGATTGATCTTGTAAGTAACTTATACTCAAGTTATTGTTAAGGTGTTTCAGATTGGAAAAATCAGTCAGGGGTTTTGACTCTTTCTGTTTAAACTCTTGTTTCAAAGTCGTTACAGTTTCTTCAATTATCTGTTGTTCTGAATGGTTGAATTAAGTTGTAACTTTACAGAATGAAGTTCCTTCTTAAGATTTTCTTCCTTTTTATTGCGATCTCGAATAAGTATACTCATTTGTTCATCTATTTTTTATTCACGCAGTGTTAGTTCAAACTTAGCGAGTTGTTCATACATAGCAACTTGTTCCTTATAAATATTGAGTTCAGTATCCAAAGGATCATAAGGAACGTACGCATCATTATCATGTAACACATATGCATCATTTGGAATAGAAGATGCACTACTTGGTACAACAGAAACGTAATTGACCGTCAAATATTGTTCAAATGGAATAACATTACTATTACCCATATCAGCACTAATTGAGTCACTAACATTTTTTTTGTACTTCGTTATGAATCTCATGTTTGACCTGATCATTATTACTAGGATCAATAGCATTGTCCAGATCATGTACCTCAGATAAGATTGATGCATTAGATGGACCGGCTTATAGATTTACTGGCCCAGCGAAGGACAAACTGGCCATGAAGATGGACTGAGCAGTAGGTTCATCATCAACATTTAAGTCGAACACATCACATTTATTTGCCTAGAACATGTTGTCCTCATTCAGAGCTAAGTCTTTGACTGGTTGATTATCCACATCTGCATCAAAAGTGTTAGTTTGTTCACTATCCAAAAAGAGTAGCTCTTCTTCATCTAGCACTGCACCATTCTCTTGAGCTTGCATCAGCATCATCTTGTCCTTGAAATAATTAGAATCCTGCTGACGCTTCGGCTGAGTACAGTTCCGTGAGATAACCCATTGCAATTATAACACTTGATCGGTTTTCCTTGACCTGCATTGGCATTCCCAGCTCTATTCTGTGCTCCCCCATTTCTTGTTGCACCAGCTCCCCGAGCAAACTTTCTCTGATTCTAATTCTGTCGTCCTTGAACATTCTAAACCACGACCCTACCATCCTGAACTGTTGCTTGATTGCGGGTGTTAGAAGAGGTTTAAAGTTGGTTGTTTGTGTAGGGAAGGTTTACTCTAAATGATTGTGCAAGAAATGCAACTTGTTTGGTGAGCGTGTCAAGTATTTCATAAGTTTAGGTGTATCTAGAGTCAAGGTGTGAGGATTCAACAAATTGGGGATACTGAAGAGATTGGACATGTGGTGACTGAAGAGGTGTTGATGATGAGGGATATTGATGAGACTGAACATGTGACACTTGTGCATAGGGTTGAACGCTAGAGACAAAAGCAAGTTGATCATTGGTAGTTGGAGTGATTTTTTCAATAATTAGCCAATCTTGTGCAGCATGCTTCTCATGTTGTTTCAAGTATGCATACAGTTATTCGTGGTTTGTCTCTTTCAGCCCCTTGTTGAGTTTAACGGTTGTTACAAACCTATCCCATTCAGGTGACATGTTGTTCACAAACTTGGAGTTTAGCAGAATGTTAGGCATTGTCATTCTGATATTCCTTATGTCATTGACAAGCTTGTGGAACCGGACATAGTAATCATTGATGTATTTTCTCACTGCGGGAATCATCTGAAACGTTCAAATTCTTCATACAACTGAGATTCTCTGTCTTCTTTGGTGAGCTCAGATCCCGCAAGAAGCATTTTGGAACATTGTCCCCAATAGCTTTTGCTTCAAATGTTTGATTGATGAGCTTGTAGATGTCTTTGGGTAAACTTGAAGCCACTGTTGGTTACACGAACATCAGCATCGAATCGTTTCTTGTCATTGTCATTAAGATCATCATAAGTGCGAGGCCTTTCTGGTCCAAGGAGAACACCTCTTCAGGTGTGGTTCCAAGTGTGTCCCTGGTGGTTCCAAGCTTAAAAGGACCATGATCAATGGATTAAAGAATGTAAATTCCATTTTCCTTTCCCTTACAATACAGCCGGATTCTTTGTGACCATGAGTCGTAATCAGTCCTATCAAGCATAGGAGGGCGGGTATCAGAACCGGTCGTTTGAATATCATTGGAATTACTAGACATGATTGATTACTTGTATTATGATAAACTTTGGATTGGTACAATGATTAGTGATTGTATGTTAAAAGTGGTGATTAAGTGTTTGTGGTGGTGAAAAGTTATTCAGGTTTGTAAAGATTACAGGTTGAAATTTGTCTAAACATCCAAATATCAATAAACTCACAACTCGCCGCCCTGTAACTCGTTGGAAGAGACTTGACAACTCGCTATCAAGAAACAAACTAGACATAGTTCCTATTTACAAGTTGCTAGAAATGTGTCTTCAAGTAACCTGTAACTCGCTGGACGTAACTCGCTGGAAGAGACTTGACAACTCGCTAGCAAGAAACAAGATGGACAGAGTTCCTGTTCACAAGCCGCTAGAAAAGTGTCTTCAAATAACCTGTAACTCGCTACACGTAACTCGCTGGAAGAGATTTGACAACTCTCTAGCAAGAAACCTAATGGGCAGAGTTCCTGTTCACAAGTCGCTAGAAATTGGTCTTCAAATAACTTATAACTTGCTAGATCCAACTCGCTACCTGCAAGAAAAGTTAACTCGCTGACCCAAGTCCCTACCTGCACAAGAAGACAAGTCGCTGATACAGTAGTATCTGACACACAGTGTACTATTCTAACAACTCGCCAGAACAGTACCCCAACTCGCTACGAAGATCTTCAAACAGTGACTTAACTCACTGGGTTGAAAAACTTGTACTTTTACCTAAAAACGCCTAAAAATCAACCTTTTGAACTTTTTTGCTTGGTTTCTTTTGCACAACTCAGTACTAGAAGGCTATAGCAACTATAAAAACATAAACTTTAACATCACAAACGTCAAGATCAAAGAAAACTAAGAACAAGACTATAAACCTTCAAAAACCAAACTTTTGATCTAAACTAACCAAGAAAACGCACACACAATCTAGCTAATCGTCCCATGGACTCTGATACCAATTGTAGGATATTGGATATCATAACACAAGGGTAGGATTAGGGGTTGGCTAATTTCTAAAGAGAGAAAGGAGAGGATTTCTAGTGAGAGAAAAACCTTATGTGTGTTATTGATAAAATGAACAACCAACCTCTTTCCATGGCTAGAAAGAGGCTTATATAGTGAGTTACATGCCCTAGAAAATAGGCTATGGTGTGAGCTTACATGTGGGTTAAGACCCGACCCAATACCATAAGTCATACATTACATTACGACTACGAGCTATGCTATTCTAGATGATACACGGGGTGACCGGGTCTTTTTCATGAACCTAACACTAATTACCCGTTCTTTTAACTTAATTTGAAATACTTATACTTCCCCGTTATAAAATATGTTTCCTTTTTCGCAAAAAAGATGTTTTGCACGTTGAAAGTTCTTAGCGTTTATATATTATTCATACTAAGTTTAGATTGGAGCGAATTGGTCATGTTGTTGTAGCCAAAGTATCCCTGGTTTTAACGCTCTACTATATTTGCAGGTTGAAAGTTTCAGAAGACAACTTTAATAACAAGCAAAAGCAGCTCGAGGGTGGGAAATAGTTGTGTAGGAGCAACAACAAGCTGATGAGGGTCGGGAAAAGGTGGCAACAAAACAAGTGAAAGAATTGGCATAGGTGTTGTTTCCACAAAATTATATGTCTATTTTCTGAAAGTTTACTTTTGGTCACAACAGGCTTGGGTCAAAATGAACGGGTCGGCAACTTGACCTTTACGAGTTTCTAACTCGTTGTGCCACGCGTTTTCCCTCTTATCTTATGTATTTACTATTATTACTCTTTAACTGTTATAACTTCATAATTTGTAATAGTACAACTTATGTTTAATTTTCTAGCAATCTTTAGCAATTTGCGTGCAACATGTACAAACATACGAAATGTATTACGCATTGTGCACACACCCCGCAACAGAGCGCGAGTTTATAACCTGGTTAGTATAATTTTTATACAAAAGGCAGCAAAGCCTATTTAATGCTCCCATTTAATGCACTCCTCCACCGATTGGGTCGACCCGCCGGACACGCCACCGAAACCCGCAAATTATGGCAGGTTGTGTGTTTGCTGACTAATAAAGAGGGAAAGGGGCATTCTGGCGGGGCAAGCTTATTAAGCTTGCAACCATGGAAGATGTATCCCTTTTTCATGTTTATCGATTGGATTTGAGCTTGCCTATACCTATCATACATTTGTTTGCCACCGTCCATACTCTTGATCTTTTTTTCTTAAATTTGAATAATGAGACGAGAAACAACTTTGGAAATATGTGGAGGCAATCTAAGATTGGTTCCTATCCGAAACTATTCCAAATTTGCTTATCGCGTTGTCAATCGATTTTTAAGAAATGAGAATGATGGAGATATTGACTGTAACAGGCTGTGATGAGTTTGAGTGGCTTCGATTAAAGTTGAGATCTTTCGTATCTTGGCAGGCCAAATTACTAGATTTGCAGCCATGGCAGATGTGTCCTATTTATTCGATTGTCTACCTATTTGAGCCTTATATTTCCATTTACATATGAGCGGAAAATTACAGCTCAATAACAAAAAGCTGGTATGCTATTTTCATTCAGGTGTTTGAATGGCTTATATTTTATGCACCGGCTTTTCCGTGCACACTTCTGCCTCTTTTTTTGGGACAAATTTTAGGAGAATGAAAGACCGCACAGTCGTTGGCCTTCGACTACGAATGTTATGTTGCCAACACACACTGAGAATGAAGGAATTAGTTTCTTTGGGCTTTTCCGGCTTGAAGTTTGAAATAACTGTTCATAATTTTCTGTGAGTTATGTTCCTTTAGCGTCGATTGTTTGCATTTAGGTTTTGCATTCCAATGATGATATTTAACATCTAGCGTGTTTTTAAAAAATTACCTACCATACTTTAGTAGTTTTTACCTATACGTGATCCCTTGAGTGGGTAACGAGTCTAAATGGGTTAACCGACCCGGGTCTACTGGGTTAACCGACCCGGGTCTACTGGGTTATATATATGCATCCGGGTTAAATGTATTTAATGCGAGCTGACCCACCCCATCCGTTTTAATTGTGATGAGGGCGACCGTTTGGATTAGCAACTTATTTAGCTTGCTTTTGGCCTTATTTGATTGTAGAAAAAAATACAGGCTTATTTTTAGACTCTTTTGTTACCATTGGCTTATTAGTCTTATTGAAGTTGATAAGGTCCAAAGACCCCGACTGTAGTTGCACAGTCATGGCGGGCCAGATTAATACATTTACAGCCATGGTGGGAAAAATCAATCAATTTGCAGCCATGGCGGGGCAAACGATTACATTTGCAGTATGGGGCGCGTTTACAACACGATTTGCTTATGCTTATATTTTCATTGCTTAAAACATAAAGGTGCTTGAAATCTGCATATGAACTGTGTATGCTATATTGTTTCTTCATTGATTGTATATGTATTAGTTCATTTAAGATTGGTTCCCATCCGAAACTGTTCCAAATTTGCTTATCGCATTGTCGATCGGTTTTTAAGAAATAAGAATGATGGAGATATTGATTGTAACAGGCTGTGATGAGTTTGAGCGGCTTCTATTAAAGTTGAGATCTTTCGTATCTTGGCGGGGCAAATTACTAGATTTGCAGCCATCGCGGATGTGTCCTCTTTTTTTGATTGTCTACCTATCTGAGCCTCATATTTCCATTTACATATGAGCAAAAAATTACAGCTCAATAACGAAAAGCCGGTATGCTATTTTTATTCGGGTGTTTGAATTGCTTATATTTTATATATCGGCTTTTCCTTGCACATTTTTGCCTTTTTTTCGTACATATTTCAGGAGACTGAAAGACCACACTGTCGTTGGCCTTCTACTGCGAATGTTATGTTGCCAACACACACTGAGAATGAAGGTATTGGTTTGTTTGGGCTTTTCCGCCTTGAAGTTTGAAATATATGTTCATAATTTTCTGTGTGTTTTGTTTCTTTAGCTTTGATTGTTTGCATTTAGGTTTTGCAGTCCAGTGATGATATTTAACATCTAGCGTGTTTTTAAAACATTACCTACCATACTTTAGCAGGTTTTACCTATAGTTGATCCCTTGAGTGGGTAACGAGTCTAAATGGATTGACCAGGATTTGGGCAGAAAATATTTAATGCAAACCGACCCGGGTCTCCTGAAAACAAGAACAAAGACTATTATATTTCATAAGCTTTGTATATTTACAATTCTTTTAACGTTACACCACATTTTCAGGCAGAATGGATTTTCAAAATCAGCGCAGACAACAATCAAGAAGAGCATTTAAGGACTTAGTTAAACCGCGGTGTAGTTCCAGATCGATGTGCATTGTTTTGCAAGTCTGATTAAGGTATAATTGTATAATTCTATTCGTTTTTAAAAGGTATTTTAAACATTAGATTAATAGGTCCGGATTATGGAATTTGCAGCCTGGTCAAGAACAGCCAACGGTGTTTTAGACGCACTTATTCAAGGAACCAGATAATGCATTTGGGGGGGATTTGGGAGGGGTGTTTTTATTGGGGGGGGTTGTTCATCTGAAGAATATGTTTGGGACTTTCCCGCCTTTTGCCACCAATGGAAACCGCACTACTTGATTGGCTTATCAATCTCATGGCAGATGTTGTACATAGGTTGTTTGATGAATCAGTAAACAAGGAAGAGATCCTTACGTGTCGGGACTGTCTATCTCGGGTATGTCATGTGAGCATTGAGTCTTTAGTTTCTATATGATATGCTTGTAAGCTTTTTTTCCCTTTTACTCTATCTAATTCTTTTTTTTTCTTTAAACATTCTTGATCTGATACGATTATATTTATCATACAACAGCCAGCTAAAACGAAATTCTATATTTTATGTTGCAGCAACCATGACGCAAAAATGTATTTCAGACTTAAAGTCAGGCGCCAGGAACAAAAATCTTGAAGCCAAGGTGTATCGCAAATGGGTAAATCAAAGACCACTAAAACCAGCGACGACCGACTACCGTTGCATTTTAATAGATCGAGAGGTAAAGCACACACCATTCACCTTACAGTACCGTATTGGCTTATGATAGAAGTTTAGTATAAGGAATGTTATTTGTTAAATGTGGTTTGTTAGAAAAAGTAGAACAAGATAAGCGTAGTCTAATTTCGCTTGAACCATGCCCGCATTATTATAGAATTTGTTTATGGGGAAGGCATGCGTGAAAAGAACGTTAGTTTTTGTGATCATGTGTTGTCGATTAGTGAACTAATGTAGGTTACTAAACATAAGGTAGTTGTTGTTTAGCGCATATTAATTAATGAATTGTTAGTTAGTCTATAGGAGGAGTTTAGACGAACATTAAGTTTTGTGATGCTTTGAGCAGTCGGGTGCTATATTACTGCAGATTACAAGGTTGTTATTTGTTTGCAATGTTGTTTAATGAATTTTCATAAAATTTTAGTCAATAGGCAAAAGAGTGCAGGTTACAAAACAAAAGGTAGTAATGCTGCGGTGTTAGCTAATAAGTTACTCCGTATAAGCATTTCTAAATTTACATAGGCTCATAATTACAAACACTCCCTAAGTGCATATTAGTGAATTGTTAGCTTATAGAAGATGTAACACCCCCAAATTGGGTCGCAGCGGAAAGTATGTCCGGGAGCGTTACTTCATGAGTACTTTTGCACAAGATGCGAGAGAACGACCTCTAAACGTGTCGTTTGAAAATAAATCTTGTAAAGTTTGGACTCCAATGCACATCAATTATGTCAAGCATCTTATTCACCTGAGAAAAACATGCTTAAAATTGTCAATATAAAGTTGGTGAGTTCATAGGTTTTTGTAAGAATAAATGTTAGATCAAAGATTTGTAAAGAGTATGTGACCATTTCAATCATTATAATAGTCACAAAAAATGTAAGTATGAATATAGAAATCAAAGGTTTGTAAAGCATGTATGACAATTTCAATCCTTATAATAGTCATGAAAATGTAAGTATAAAAGTTGGAATCAAGATGTGTATGACTATTGTATACCACACAGTAGTTACAAAAAGTTAAGTATAGTTGGACCAAAGCTTTTGTAAAGTATGCATGACCATTTTATTTAATACAATAGTCACCATGTATGATTACGATTTCACCCCTAAGTTCTTGAAAATGCGGCGTAGATTTGTATGTATGCCATTTGATTCAAGGTACGGTAAGAGTTCAGGAGTATGTAGTCCAATGCTCCTACATGGTATAACGTTTGTTAGTTCGGTACCGCCGAAACTAGTGAGAGCTAATCACCCAAACGAGGATTGTCAATCCCAAATAGATCTATCTTATAACATTCACGCTTACCCTCTGAGTAATTAACAGTTCATGCCACTTAAGCTAATCCGTAATCATTTGAATCAAAGTAAAGTTGTTGCGTCCATGAGTGAAAACAAGTATTGTATCCCACCGCAAGATATGAAAATGAGTGTGTAACAAATTTGTAACGAGTTTGTAATGAATATGTAAACAAGTTGTAACGAGCATGTATTCTCCCACGAGATTTGTAAAGTAATGTAAAACAAGTGAAAGAGGGGCTATAAACTCACCTCTAGTGAAATGAATTGATTATATAAATCAAGTAAGTAAAACGTCTCATGACATCCGAATGCAACCTAATTAATTATAGGCCGTATGAGTATAATGTATTTAATATAAATACCACAATATAAATTATAGAGTTACATCACCACCTATTAGTTTTTGTATAATTGATAAAAGTCGAAACCATATTTAAATCGTACTTGGTAAATAAAGGCCAAAACACATATTAGTAGGGGTGAGCACGGTCTAAGGACCGGACCGGCCAAGACCGGCCCGGACCGAGGACCGAGTTGGTCAAAAATGCCGGAATGAGGACCAAACCGAAATGGTACAGTCCGATCCGGGTCGGTCCAGTCCGGGTCGGTCTTCATTCTGGTCCGGTCCTACACGGCATAATCATCAGGTTTTTGGTCAGACCGAGTCGGACTGGACCGGACCGAGACCGAGACCAAAAGTAACAAAAACCCCGGACCGAGGACCGGACCGAAATACGTTCGGTCCGGTATGCTCACCCCTACATATTAGTACCCTGAACTTGGCAAAGTGGATCATCTAGTACCCTGAACTTTTTAGGGTGCAGAATGGTACCCCGAACTAGACAAAATGGAATTTCTACTACCATATACTAATAAACTCAACAATTAATTATTTTTTTCTTTCTAAAAATCATTTTAGTAGAGTATTTTATATATTTATAGTAAAACTTTAGCTAGGCAAATATATTCTTTCCTAAAATTTAATTATTTTTAATCTTTTAAAAATTAATGTAGTATTTTAGTTGATTATTTAGAATAAAAAGAATGTTAGCATTAATTTCTAAAATATTTCTAGCGCGCTACTTTTAATATATCTTCGTGTAATATAATTAAATGTTTGTTTCAAATAATTTTTAGATCAACTTATAACTAACTATATAGGAATTTTGTAATTTTCAATTTAAATATGCATATAAATAACTAAATAGTCAAATTGTTACTGTTTCAAAATTATTTGAAACGAACACTTCAGTATATAATACAGAAATTTATAGATGGAACAATATTTTATGGAAAATGAATTACCGCACTACATTTGATACATAGATATTTGTATTATATACTTAAGTGTTCGTTTTAAATAATTTCAAGACAATAACAATTTGACTATTTATTTTTTCATATGCATATATAAATTGAAAATTACAAAACTCCTATATAGTTAGTTATAAGTTGATCTAAAATTTATTTGAAACAAACATTTAATAATATAATAGAAAAACATATTAAAAGTAACGCGCTAGAAATATTTTAAAAATCAATGCTACATATATATTCTTTTTGTTCTAAATAAATAATTAAAATACTATATTAATTTTTAAAAGATAAAAAATAATTAAATTGTAGGAAAAAAATATATTTGCCTAGCTAAAAGTTTTACTATAAAATATTTATTACAAAATATTATACTAAAATGATTTTAGAAAGAAAAAAATAATTAATTGTTGTGTTTATTAGTATAGAGTAGTAGAAATTTTATTTTGTCAAGTTCAGGGTACTATTATGTATCCTTAAAAGTTCAGGGTACTAGATGATTCACTTTGCCAAGTTCATGGTACTAATATGTGTTTTGGCCTTAAATAAATGTTTAAGTATTTCTACTAGTAAAGAAAATATTATTTTTGTCTAACAATTGATTATTTGTTAATAATATTTGATTTAATATTTTTATTGTTCATATAATGATATTGTATAAATAGTTTAATTGTTTTATAAAATAATATTTATAAAGTTAAAAACAAATATAAATATTATATAAATAATACTATAATATTTCTTAAAGTTTTTATATCCCAAACGGACCCGAAAACACTCGTAAACCATATCTTAAAATGTTAACAGCTTTATTGTATTTTTATGAAAATGCAGAAAATTGTTTATAAAAATTAATTAGCCTTTGTAATTTTTATTTATCCGAAATCTTTAAAAACTCATAACATACTCATTTTAACTCCGTTTCGCTTGTTCTTTATATGTATGGAATCGTGACAAGATAAACTATCAAAATAAAATACTCACGGATTATGTATAAAATCGTGACGAGATAAACTATCAAAATAAAATACTCACAGATTTTATAAAAATCTGTGTCGAAACAGTAAACTCAAACTGTTTTTATAAAATCATTTTTATAACTTTTAATCTTGCAAAACTCATAACTTCTTCGTTTTAATTCTGTTTTTAGAGTTCTTTATATGCACGGTTTCCTATTGAGATGATCTATCATTGTAAAATATTTATATATTTTTATCAGATTCAAAACAGTAACAGTTTTTATAAAATAATTTTTATAAAAAACACTTTTATATATTTAATTATCGTAATCTCGTAAAATTCATAACTTCTTCGTTATAGCTCTGTTTTTCAAGTTCCTTGGTTTTTATTTTGAAAAGATTGAGAAATCTACGTTTGAGCAAATTGATTCATATTTTTTTATTTGATTCACAAGTAAACATCATTTAATAGTGAATCAAATCAATAAATCACAAATTTGATTCATAAATCATTGTTAAAATCGAGTTATGGTAATGATTCCTTAAATATATATAGAAGATTCAAAATTGTACTTATATCGCAAAATTGAGAGTTTTTTTAACATTATTTCGAAATGCTTTTATACATTTTGGATTATAATCACATTAAAATGAGTTTTACGCTTGAAAAACTTGAACCAAAGTTAAAAATCTATCATTTTTAAAATTTATGGTCATCATTCTTGTCCAAATAACACGTTCTCATAATTATTTATTTATAAACTTTATAAATAACTTTTAACAATTAATTTATCAAATAACTTTATAAATAAATCAACACTTGTATTACATCATTTCATCATAGATAAATGTATGTTCGAACCATGTTCATGTTTGTTTTAATTTATAAACTTATAAATTAAATACTAGATGGTGATTAACAATATAACAATTATATAAATATGAAAATGAATAATTATAAAAGGTTAGGGTTTATGTTAGACCTTAGAAGAATGGATGAAGATGATGAACACACAATCAAACCCCAAAATGTAAACTCTAATTCGAAACCCTAATGTAGAAAACCCTAATTTCTTTCTTGAATCAACCCTTGCTAAATTAATACCCAAGCTTCCAAATACCCTTGAAACACCTTATGTAATAACCCTAATAATATTTGTATACTTGTAATCTTGTTAGAATCGAAGATATGAATTGTTCTTGGTGATGATTTTGGGCCATAGGTTTCAAGAGAGAATAAGGAAGGTGTGTTTGATTTTTATCTTGTAAATGAAGTGTGAATATAAGGCTTGCTATAATCTTGTATTTATAGTGGAAGTATTTGGAAAACAACTAGCAAAACCATTTGATTAGGAGTAGTTTAGTGGTTAGGGTACAATGTTGTAAGACTTCTCCTCCTCTTTAGGAGGGGGAATGGTTATAAGTGGAGGAAGGGCAAGAAGATTGGACAGTTTATGAAGAATTGGTGCTTAAGGTTTATTTGTAAGATAACAACTAGCATGAAGTGACTTTAGTGGAGTATTAAGGTTTTATTTGTTTGTGTTTGCACATGTAGAACCGGTCATGGGTTTATAATAAGTGAAAATGATTTAATTTTGGGGTATTGGGTATAAAAGTGGGTATTTGTTAAAGTATAGATAGCTATTGGTGCTTCTGTGTATGCTTAAATGTATTTGATTGCGAAACGTAAACGTTTTACGTAACCAATAAAAATAAAATATGAAAAGTTAATAATTATCTTCGTAATAATTATATAACACTTGCTTAACGTAAACTTTTATTTGTTTGATGTCCGTTTACGTTAAACGTTGATTTTTTAGTTTACTCGATTTAACTAAACGTTAAAAATTAAAAGTAAACGCGCAAAAATTTAAAATAAATAGTTGAATATTTATTGACTTAAAATGACATGAAAATGCGGATTGTTATAGTCTCCCCGTATTAAAAGAATTTCGTCCTGAAATTCAGGTTGAGTTACCTTCCGGAGTGGTGTTGGTGAAGAAGTGTGGGTTTCAATTCCTTGATGGTGGTTAAACTTGCCGATGGATTGTCCTAGGGTAGCTAACGACGCGTCTTCGACTTTTTGGCTTAAGATTTGGTATAAGACGACGTCAACTTTATAGTAAGATGACATAAGAGTTTACTTAGTTATTATGATTATTAGCTCGGTTCCTCGTGATAAATACATTTTATGGATACGCACACAAAAATTTTTGTTCTTCAAGAATATCAGTAGAAAATCGATTTTTGACAAAAGTTTCTAAGGTGACTACTTATGAGCATGGCATGGTCCTTCCTGAATTATACATAGGTGATCAGGCTATGTATATTTGAGGTCTAACGATGCGATGCTTGTTTTCGTCAAAATAGTGTTATGTATATGGTAGTATCAAAATGGTTTAGAGTGTGATGAAATAATTCACAAGATAAGAAAACAAGGTAGTTTCTAGGGTGACAACAAAGTGATTTGCGAGATGACCGTACGATGGTTTATAAGGTAATAGTTAAATAGCTTAAGATAGTAAAATAATTTATGCGATTTAAACAAAATAGTTTCATAAGGTAAAAACAAGGTGTTAGTTTATTTCATGATAGTAAAATAATTTGTGTGATGAAAAATGGTTTCATAAGGTAGGATCAAGATGATCCATAAGGTGGTAGTAACGTGGTTTTTGAGGTGATTGCAAGATAGTATATAAGATGTCAAGAAGGTAGTTCATAAGGTATTCGTGAAATGATTGTATGTAGTTTATAAAATGTTAGTTTATTAAACGATGATAAAATAGTTTGTCAATGATAGTAAAATGGTTTATAAAATGATAGTTTATCAATCGATAGTAAGATAGTTTATTAATGACATCGACTTTGTTTATGAGATGATACTAAAAAATTTATGAGGTGGTATAAAAAATAGTTTTTGAGGGAATCACGTGACAGTTCATAATGTAATAGTAAAGAGTTTATGATGTGGTAACAAATTGTTTGTGAATTGATAACAAAATATGTTGTAAATTGACTTATGGAAGAAGTTTACGGAAGGTAATGAAATAGTTTATTGTGTGGTAGTGAAATGATTCATAAAGTCATTGTAAATATATTTGAAGGGCTATAATAGTTTAAGGAGTGGCTTGAATAAATAGGTAGAGAGTTAAAGTGAAATCGATGAAGTTTTCACGAAACATAAGTTTGATAAATAATTTAAATCGTCCACACATACAACGAAGATTTTAGTGAAAGTACGAATGCGAAATCTTATAGGGAATAGAGTCTAAAAAGAAAATTCCAACTTAGGTTTCACTAGGTAAGACGGGTCACAAGATGACGTAGGTGTTTCAACCGTATGAGGCGGGTGTTCAAACTCAGAGTTGGGGTATGCTTTGTGGTGGATGGAAATGGTAAGATCTTCAAAGCTTGCTTTGGTGGATCATCATAAAAGTATGCTTACAACAAAATGAATGTTAGAGCATTATGATCATATGCAAAAATGAAAATGATTAATGAAGGTGTTCCTACATATATAAATGGTTGGAAACTAGAGAGAAAGTATGTGTGAAAGGGATAAGAAAATGGTGAGATTTGGCTTGCTATTTATAGGCAAAATTCTGGCACTGTAGCCCGGTTCCATTGTAGAATGGAACCGGCCAGTGTTCCCGAAGGGAACCGGCCTACAAAAGCCAAATCCGGATTTTGGGATAAAAATCTTATAAAATCTTATGCAATCTTTAAAGATTATGGCTAGATTTAGAAAGATATGATGTGACAATACATAAAGGCCAACTATATGTATGATGTCATGCATGATATAAAATCCATTTTGTATTTTATTTTTACTTAAGTAAACTTGTGTATGTAAAAAAAAGTTTAGTTGAGGCTTGACAAAATAAAGTTTACTTAATTAAATAAAGTACTTGTAGATGCAAAATATGAAATGAGGTTTGATCATAATGCAACATAACAAACATGTATGAACCTGTGTTGTAACATACGAAGACTCAAGACGTCGAGATGTGATGATGTATGTTGAGACAATATATGATAACGAGTAACTTGTACATTTAATGTTATATATTACAAGTTATATATATTTTGTAATTATCAAAACAAAAGAGAATGTGTAGATTAAATATCGTAATATTTGCACTAACAATCTCCCCCTTTTTGATGATGACAAAATATGTAAACGTAATATATAGTAAATGTAAAAGTCACTTGTATCCCCGTAATGCCTTTTCATTACCTTCTTCGTTTACACTCTTCTCCCCCTTTTGTCGAAATAAAAAGGGTGTGTCCCTGGAGTTTAACTTCAATTCTCCCAGAAAAGACGAGCTTGCATCATCCCTAGTGAAGTTAAAATGTCTACTCAAACGCCTTATATTGGTGCATCCCCTAGGTAATTGTCCTTGGTTTATTGCAGGTCAATGGATCATATTTGAAAGCTAAGCCTACAAAAATGTTAGTTCCGTGCAACATGTAAGAATATATAACTATATGATGAAGAAAATGACATCTTCCTTTTGGTTAAAACGCAAAGGATTGTTGAAGATTAAAAATGATGATGAATGGTGCAAGCTCCCCCTTGACGAGTGCTCCCCCTAGATCGAGTGCGTCAAGATATGATGAAAAATAATATGTACTCCTTAAATGCTCGAAGGAAGCTCCCCCTTGCTCGAGGATGTCAAGTATGATCCTACAAAACAAAAATTAGTGCAATAATAGGTTTTGTCCTTAGACAAATATGTCATATACAACAAGTATAGACGACTCAATATGATTTCTTGACGAATGCTCCCCCTTGCTTGAGGGCTCAAAATAAACCTACAAAAAGGAAAATGAATGATGCAAACTTCATCCATGGATGAGTAAGCCATATACCATGTGGTGTATATGCTTGAACCTACAAAAGAAATTTAGTGTAATTTCGTTTTTTGAGGAAGTCATATAAAACAAGATGTATATATGATGCAATATGATTCTCTAAAACTAGAATGCAATATGATTTTCTAAAAGAAACTCTTAGAAAAGTAAAATATAAGTAAAATAATGTCAAAGAGTATAATCCTACTACTTGCATCATCGAGGTTAGTTTTAGTGGCGAGGTTGTTAGAGATTGTAAGGACATGTTTGAGAATGAGACGCAATTCATTACGAAATTCATTTGGCTTATGACAACATAGGGAAGTAAGCTTATGGGATATGTGGATGACTCGGAGATGCCTATGTATTGTGGAAGATGATTTAACCATCATGGGTTGTATTGGTTGTGAGTTACTAGTAGGTTGTGGTTGTGGTGGTGGCGGAAGGGTTCATGATGATTCTTCTTGTAGGAGAGACTCGATGTAAGACTCAATTTTGATAGAAGTAAAAGGGTTTAACTCTAAACCTTACCTTGTTGGGTTGATGAAGCAATGGAGGTGCTAGACATGGCAATTTTGTGAGAGTGACGAAAGATGGTGATGACAATGCAAGCAACTAACAATGTATTTTATTAGTAAAGTGGTGATGATAAATATGCATGAATGTAATGAAAGAGATATGGATTAAGGTATGATATATGTGCGAATGAGCACAAATTATCTTGATAAGGAGATTGATCTTAATCGACCTACACAAATCCAAAAGAGTTAGTAGAGGATAGAAGCAACTTCGTCTTCACTACCGGAAGTCGAACACTCTTCATCACTAGATTCTTTCTTAGCCTTTAAAGCAAGAGATTTCCTGTCAACTTTTGCTTTGACTATTTCAGAATCTTTCTTGAATGATTATCTCATAGACTTTGGAGGTTTCCATGAGTCATCAAGAGATAGTGATTGTTAAGTTTTTGACTCTTCCCATCGCCGTGACCTTTGTCTCATTTAGGATGTAACATAAGCTCCGGCGTAGTAGTAAAAAAATAAAATTTCAAAAGGGCGCTATATCGAGTCAGAGGCCTTAAGAAAAACTTCCTTACGTAGTCTTACTGAGTAATCCTTCCATCAAGAGCTTTAAGAATTAGTAATAATTGTTTATTAAAATATAGCAAAAGCACTATCTATAGATTCGTCTTTGAAAATGGAGAAATATTCATATTGTTGACCAATAGGTCGATCGTATTATCTTTGACTTTGGCCTTACCTTGATGGGTGATTAACAAAATTTTCCAAATGTCTTTTTCCGTATTACACATGAAAGTTCTTTCATATTCTTTTCTAGGCAAAGCATTGTAAATAACCATTTTAGCTTCGTTATTTTTCTCAAGCTTCTATTTAAGATCATCACTTTGTTTATCAAAAGGGACAACCTCATCAAGTTTGGTTTCCGGATTTTGAATAATGGGTTGAAAATCACCATTGGTAATAACATGCCAAAGATCTAGATCTTTTGATTTAACATATGTCTATGAATCTATTTGTCAATAGATAAACTTCGCTTTCGAATTGCTGGTCTTTGCATAGATTGCCCTTTAGATATTTGTTTTCGTGGAATCCATAGGATCGATCCAAGCTTTAAACTACAATAATATTTTAAATCTTGAGTGCTTTTGTTTCCTCCTGTACCAATTGTTGAAAACTAGTAGGGTGGGGGGGGGGGTTGAATAGTTTACCGGTTAATTATTGTTTTTAAATCTTTACTTAAAAATGTTTGATTCGAGTTATATGTCAATCAATCAACAATATGAATCACAACTAAATTATCTAATGTAATGAACAAAGTAAGCAATGATAATAAAGAGATAAAGAAAGAAACGATCAAACCAAGACACCAAGATTTATAGTGGTTCGGCAACGAAGCACCTCTTCGTTCCTACTCCACTCCCCGAGTACTCCACTCGAGATTTCACTATGTCAACAAGCTCCCTTTAGGCGGAGAAAACCGTTTACACGTCGCTTACTTCCTTTTCCGACACTAAGCTAGATGTCGAGTCCTAATCTTAGCTAGAACCAATCTATGACTTCCCTAAGTCTTTATACACTCACAAGATATATATACCCTTGGATTGACACACAATCCAAATCACACCAATACACAATTTACACTATTGGATCTACACACAATCCAATTTACACAACAACACTAAGTAAATGTAATGAATATATGTGATCTTGAGGAGGAAGAGAAAGATCACTTGACAACAAATCGTATGTAGAAGAATACGATTGTTCTTCTCTTGCACTTGATTAGAGGAAGAAGGGAGGAAGAAAGAATTAATCACTTGAAACAAGATCAAGGTATGTTAGTGATCAAGATATGTGTTTTAGAAAGAAAGAAAGAAGAGAGAAAAACATATCTGAAAAAATTCGTGGCAAGAGGTTCTGTTTTTCAGATGGGGTGGCCCATTATTTATAGGGACAAAATATAGCCGTTGCTGACGGCGGTCCCTTATATATAAGGGGGCCGCCAGGCCTATAAGGGGGTCGTCGTAGACTACGCTCCCTTTTTTGTCCTTTTGTGGTGAAGGTTGTATCTGATTTACCTATTTTAGTGGTTTTGATATCCCTGACTAATGTTTTACAGTCGATTCCTCAACTAATTATTAGGGTATTGTTCGTTATTGTCTAGTGATCTTGGATGATCGACTGTAATTTTTTGGTGTTATGGTTGGATCAAGTCACCTCTTCCCTAGGGATTTTCTTGATGCTAATAGTTCTGATCTAATAAGGTGAACCCCCCCGGTTGGATATAAGCCAGACGAACCGGTAACCTTTTTTATTAGGGTTCAGTTTTGATTGATTTTATCTTGTGGTTCGTGGTGCTGTTTCTGTTGGTGGTGTACGTAGTACAGGCTTGTGTTTGAGATTTTGGGTGATTGTGTCGTTGGACCGGCTGTGTGGTGGTTTTACAATACGGATATGGGGAGAGATGGGTGTTTAAAACCCTGATTGTCTATTAGGGTTTTTTTGTTATCATGTGGTGGTCATGTGCGACGCCTTTGGTTGCCGTGGTTATTCTGAAACGTAGGCATGTACTACGTTATTTAGGCTTCATGTTTTCAGCTTGTGTCGAGGTCTTTGGCGCATGGAGTCTCTATATTGCAAGGCATAAGGTTTGTGGCATGAATGGTGTTTTGAATCCTCTGTGAGGGTTCTTGTTATTGCATGGTCTATACTGTGCATGGAGGTCATGTGTGCTGATTCGGTATACGTGTGGCTTTCTCTTGGAATTAGGGCTTTGGTATGGTTCTCGTACAATCTCCGTCTTTGGCTAGCATTCTTATTCTCCGAGAAGGTTGTTACGGACGCCTTTGGGATTCTTTTGGTCACTTAGTTGCGTCATGCATTTTCAAGAGCTGCGAGTTAAGTTGGAATACTTTGATTTATGTTTATCATGATTATGTTATAGTTTTCCTTCTTAGTTAGGTCATGAGAGTGGCATGTCACTCTTATGTTAGTTGTTGCACATTGTTTATGTGCATGTTATTGCCCATGTAACGGGCTGTGATATAGGACATCACCTATATCCATTGTACTTCAATGATTTTTTGGTGTAATGCATTTTACCGGGGTATTGATTCCCTTTTACCCAAAAAATATAATGTATTGTGATGCAGTAGAATATACATTCTGATGCAGTAGAATATACATTATAATGTAGTAGAATATACATTCTAACGTAGTAGAATATACATTATAATGCAACAAAATAACAAAGTGATGCACTAAAGTCATAAGAGGAGGATATGTAGTGTATGTGCATAAGTGTTTTATCTTATATAACTAGTGCATCATAGTTACAATGTTACCACATCATAATTTAAAATACCACTACATCTTTGCTCTTTCAGAATCTGCAGTTATCAAAACTACTTATTATTAAACAAACATTATACTCATTATAGATCTCATACACTAGATATATGACTATGATGCACTAGTATAAATTTTTTTGATTGAGTTTTAATAAAAGGTGATGCATCTACTTTTTATGCTTTGATGCAAGTACTTTTTATGATTTGACGCGGCTATTTTTTAATAAAGTGTTTCTGAAATATACTGAATATCTTTATGTTCATTTTAAATAATTTACTGCTTTTATGTTATTTTGTTTAGTGTCTTGTGATGCAGTAGAATATACATTGTGATGCATTAGAATATACATTATAATACAGCAGAATTAAATAGTAATGCACTAAAGTCATAAGAGGAGCACGTGTAGTGTATGTGGAGAAAACAGCTGAAATTGCCGCCATCGAAGAAAAGCAAGCAGCCCGTAGAGCCGACAAGAGCTGGGCTTAGAGGATGTACTCGCAAAGCTTAAAAGAATTTTTTCAAAATTTTTTTAATTTGCAATAAGTATGGTATAGATATTAAAGCATTACTTCCAAGACAATTTTTAGTTCTAAGATGTATAACATTTATTACCAAACATCAATACAATAGTATCTTAATGTTTCTGAATATACTTGGTATCTTTTGGTTTTTATGAATAATAGTTAGTGCATTATGTTATTTGTTTAGTTTATTATGATCAGTAATATATACATTTTGATGCAGTAACATTTACATTGTGATGCAGTTCAATATACATTATAATTCAGTAAAATAATAAACTGATGTAGTGAAGTACAATTTTAATGTAGCAGTATGATAACATTTGAAAGCAACAAAATGTATAACATTGTGATGTAATAAATTAACATTGTGATGTAGTAGAGTAGCACTGTAATGCAGTAATGCAGTATAATAACATTGTGATTTAGTAAGATAGCACCGTTATGATGTAGTATGATCACATTCTGATGCTAATGCACTAGAACAATATTTGGTGCATCGTAGTGTAAATATTTGGTGCATCGTAGTATAAATTTTTATTTCACTTTATGTAGTATTAGATTCTTACCGTTTTAGTTTTTTTTCTTTAGGTGATAATGAACGGTTGGTTGAAAAGTGGAAACATCTATTTGGTAAATGGACGAGTTCTCATCTCACGCTCACCGAAGAAAAGCAGGCAACCATTGGAGCCATAGAAAGATAGGATGAGAGGATCTACTCATAAAGCAACATAATTTATGCATTCGTTTATTTTTTATTTTTTTTATGAAATAAGTACTTTAAACCTTTCTTTTTCCTGAAACGATCAACCATGATCTACTGGGTTATATTTTTTTTACTGTAACAGGTTAAACGGCTAAAGACATAAATTTTAGCTATACTGAAAATTGGTAAACGGGACAAAAATTTGTTCATCGAACCAAAAAATGTATGTGACGTGCATGTGACATAGGAAAACAAACTGTTGGAACTTACTTTATGTTAAGAACAATACATGACATGACCAAGAAGAGATGGGTGCATGTAGTGTCAAAATAGACCCGGTCAAAATTTTGCTCCCGACATAAGTTAGGTCCTGTTCCTTATATAGGCCAAAAATTTATCTCAAAATTAAGTAGTTTACCTTGGATTCAGATTGAAGTTCGGGAATCTCTTGATGTTGCTGTTTTTGAGAAGCACCACTTCGCTGAAAGTTGGACATGCTGAGAAAAGTGCAAGTACAAATAAACAACCGATTAAGTATGATTAAAACGAAAGAAACAACCACAAACAAAATCTGGAATATAAGTGTAGATGTATTAGTACACAAAAGTTGCGCTAGCTTGTTTGTTACAGCTTATTATTAGTACAAGAGACATAATCACTTACAATGCCAAACACCCATAATGCAACAACTCCATCTAATCTTTATCTATGGCGAAACGCGAATCTTGTCTAACAGAAAAGCATGTCTGCAATTAAAAATCTTAGTAGTAACATCGTTCCTTGGTGAAAGACTACATCCAATCTTTATCTGTGGCGAAACGTGAATCTTATCCAACAGAAAAGCATGTCTGCAATTAAAAATATTAGTAGTGACATTGTTCCTTGGTAAAAGTTGCTGGTAAGAGATCATATTTAAGCAAAAAAAAGCAGTATATATAACACCCCGTGTTTTTCAGGTCATATTTTGATCTCCAATAATTTATCTTCCTTTTCATTAATAGGTTTGCATAATTATATCCGTTTAAACCACTCTAGTTAGATCGTGTAGGCATCAAAATCCAACGTTTGATAGAAATATCAAATGCACTTATTAAGACCTTACTTGATGCTTTCGTACTCGTCATTTGAATTATTATTCGCAGCAAGGAAGTTTCTTGATCACATTCATTTGGGTTTTATCAAAGAAAAATATTTCTTAAACCCAACTTTACCAACAATTTAACTTCTATAAATTAGGAAGTAAATAAAACTTTAAAATAAAAACTCATGCACTCCTACAAAATAGTATGGGAACTGATATTGTGTCCTATATCCACATCTAGTCATGTTTGAATTTCTTTAGATAAACACAAGATTCATAAATCCTCTTTTTCCTCATTAAACCACCGGTTAAACCCTTCCTCCCCACTACATCCTACTCCAAAGAATATACCCATTCCCAATGTCTTGAATTCATACAACTCCCAAACAGTAGTTGCCTTTAAATCCCTGTAACAAGATGCTTTGCCATATATGGGCTAACAAAAAAACGTGACCCTTGAATGGATTACTATACATGCAAAGTTATTCAAGTATATAAAGCTCACTTAATTCTTGCAAACCCAGAAACACAACACCATCATCTGGTTATCAAATTCATACCTTATCAACTCCCCTTGTTTTCCTTATCCTCCTGGTTGGAACTCAGATAAACACACAAAGCCACACCATCTTCACCATTCGTCTTCTCCATTAAACCCTAAAAACCTTAGAAACCCTAGTACCAAATTCGTCCCTTGTTTTCTCTTTTCTTTGGTCGACGAACAATCAAGCAGAAAGGGGTGATTGTCGGTATTATCAAGTTGGTCAAGAGGGGTTTAACATTGGAAGTGGGTTGTGTCGAAGAGTTTTTAAACACGAATTAGGGTTTTTCATTTGGTTGTCTGCTATCGAAATTTCTTCCAACTATTGTGAGTCCTCCTATTTTCATGCCTTATGACCTTAAATGTATGCAATGTATGTTATAGTGTTGTGCTTGAAAAACTTTAAAAAGATAAAATAAAACTGCTTTTGCTTGTTCCTTGTTGTACACGCATATGACCAGTTACTTACTGTAGGATTAGCATCGAACTAATAACTTGGATTGTGGTTATGCAAGAGTATAATTTTTATAGAATCAGTTGAGTATAGCTGGGGTTAGGGATCGAATAAAAAGGTTTCATGTGTGCGCAATTTTATAAAAAGGACGCAGCCCACATAGTTAGTTAGGGTGCACTATCCGACCCCTAAACACGAAGTACATAGCCACGACTAAATGTATTTCAATAATAGGACTCGACGTGACCTTTTCGCCCCTGAGATAAGTAGTTTTCGTGGAGTAAATGAATAGTTAGAAGGTCACAAAGTTTGAAGTATAAGTCTGTCAAATTTCTTTTAATAACAGCCATAATGGGTTGACTTTAAGCCCTATTTCGACCCACTTAGACTTAGACATGGCAGCAACTAGTAGGGGCATTTTATAGTCGACTTGGCATGTTGTATTTAGCAACTCGAATCACTAAAAATGGTTAAGAAATGAACTTGCAATCATGGCCCAAAGTTAGTACTGCTGCCACGCAATTAATACTGCTGGCACGCAGTTAATATTGCCAACCACAGGTGCGACACCCCTTACTTTATACTCACTTTTGACCCTGTTAACGACCTCCGCCCCTAAAACTTATAAAAAGTAAGTTGTAACAGACATAGCCTAGTTTTCAAATGTACTTTTAGTTTGTTTTAATATTAAGTAACGAAGCCGTAAACTTAGTTCAAAAGTCTGACCATGTGAACACCATAAGCTGAAATAACTTAAATAATTCTAAGTATAAAAGCTGTCTTGCGCCCCGCACGTGTTTAGCCTAATTTTTAACGCATTAAACGACCAAATTAGACAAAGCTCATTTAATGAAAGTTGTAGACTACCCAACGGAGTTTTTCAAATATACTTTTACTTTTTAACGTCGTCAATTAACGAACCCGTAAACTAATCGTAAAACTCTAAGACGACTCATGATAAAAAACTTGGTAAAATATATGTTTAACTCAAAAAGTAAACGTCAACATTTTCATCGAATTAATTAACGTACTTAGAGACCAAACCAAGGACCGACCTAAACTAATAATTTAAAGTAAAGACGACCTAGTTTCTTAAATATCCAAAGGCGTAAACTATATATTTATATTTTGACCGCGTTGACCCGATAAAGTTGACCATTTTTCAACGGATGCAATTGTTTTTCAAATAATCGATTATGGCAAAAATATTTCAATCACACACAAGACAGAATGCAGGTATTATATTATTATTTCTCCATTTAGTAAATATGTATATTTATTCATAGGTTGCGGATAAGGTCATTTGCATCGTTTTTCGTGCCATTGCTCTGCTTCTACATTATCATTACTTAATGTGAGTTCATAGCCCCGCTTTTACTCGTTTTGAATAAATATTTTTTTATATATCTTTTGGGGTGAGAAACATGCTTTGTTTTTACAAATTTGGGTCGTAATTAATTTAAACATAGAATACGTGTTTGCCTAAGTAGCGATAACCCATTGAGCCCATTATCATGAACTGTCAATTACTTTGAGTGAGACGCGATTGTTAAAATAGATCATATTGGGGTTGACATCCCATTCGGGTGAGTAGCTTCTTCCCTGTGTCACTGAGTGAAACCACAGATGTAAACCATTGTCGATTCGCATGTTGCGGGTTAGAACAACCCCAATACACGGTAATGTGGCAATATTTATATTGCATTCATACATGTCGAGCTTCGGTGTCATGAGCTTAGGGAAACGTAATTACATTTGTGATGTTTGCATATGTTGCATTATCATACACTTGAAATCTTACGGTCCTACATTTCATTTACATAAACCTATGAATTCACCAACTTTATGTTGACGTTTTAAGCATGTTTTTCTCAGGTCAATGAGGCACGAGGTGCTAAGGATACATTGGGATAGTCTTTTGGGAGTCATGCATTAAAGATTTGGAGTCATTACATGATGGGATATTGTTATGATCTAAAATCTTTGTTATCAAGTGTTGAACAATTTAAGCCGTTGTGCTTTGTATTAAACAATTTCAATAAATCCAATGTATCGTATTTTAAACGACTCTTTTTGAGGTCGTTCTCATATCTTGTGCTATTGATCTGTAATGTAACGCTCCCGGATACTCATTATTCCGCTGCGACCCAATTTGGGGGTGTTACAGAGTGGTATCAGAGCCAAGGTTATAGAGAACCAGGTCAAATGTTTTTACTTGGACTATAACCGTTTTCAAACATTGCATCATACAAAAGGTTTTCACGGGACATACATATACTAGTTGTTTGCATTAGTAACTGTACTAGATGCATACATGACATACACTATCAAGTTGCATTAGTTAGTTATACTAGATGCTACATGGTTCTTATACGTGTTTATGATATATTAAGTATATTATTATCGGTCTTATATATGTACTAATGTAAACTCTGTTTAAGTGTTACAGATACAGTCATGTCATCGGATTCGGCATCATCCGAGGTTACATATACGTCTATATCATCGCATGGGGACCCGCTAGCTTGGGTTGTAGACTTCTTCAGACTCTAGGAGCCTGACTCACCGAAGGCTGCACCGGCACCACCGGACTACGTGCCTGGCCCTGAGGAGCTAGAGCAAGCACCGCTCTCGCCAGATTACGTACCAGGACCAGAGTACCCCGAGTACTTGGCCCCATCTGATGAGGAGGTTCCCATGGATGATCAGCCGTATACTGTTGCTGATTCACCTATAGCCTTATCTCCAGGCTACATTGCTGACTCGGATCCCGAGGAGGATCCCGAGGAGGACTCTGAGGATGGTCCAGTAGACTATCCAACTGATAGAGGTAACGACGATGATGATGACTCCTCTGATGATGACGAGGAGGAGGAGGAGGCTTCTAAGGAAGAGGAGGCTTCTGAGGAGGAGGAGGCTGAGGAGGAGCATCTGACTCTGGCCGACTCTGTTGTTGCACCTGTTGTTGATCATGTCCCCTCTTCTGAGGAGACAGCGTCGTTTGAGACCGATGAGGCTTCGGCTACACCACCATCACCACCAGCATGTCGTACCACTGCTAGGATATCTATCCGACCAGAGGCACCTGTACTATTGCCACCTGAGGAGGAGGTCGAGAGACTTCTTGCCTTACCTACACCACCACCCTTACCACTCATCTCATTATCACCACCCTCTGCAGAGGAACGCCTTGCTAGGTGTTTAGCTGCACCCGTACTTCCATCATCACCACTTCCTAGACTACCTCACCCATATGGTAGCTCTAACCATATGCGTGCACCCCCAGGCTTCAGAGCTGCCATGGGTAGATTGAGAGCTTCATCACCATTACCACCACCCGTACCCGCAGCATTACTACTATTCCTGATATGATCAGGGGAAATGTGATGTCATATCGACCCCAGACAATGGAAGAGGTAATCGAGTTTTGCAATGATAATTATAGCCAAAAACTCATCACTATTTCTGAAAGGCAAGCTGATCAGAAGAGGAAGATAAAAGTTTAATGCTGGAAACAATCAAGGGTACCAATAACAAAACAAGAGACAGAACACTGGCCGCTTTACACGTTTGGGAACGAGTGAGAAGAGAGAGTACACTGGTTCATTGCCCTTGTGTACAAAATGCAACTATCACCACAAAGGACCATGTGCTCCCAGATGTAACAAATGTAAGAGGATCGGCCATTTGGCTCGTGACTGCAGAAGTTCCGGTCCAAACAATAATAATAACAATCGTGGGAACTCCAGAGCAACTCAAAATGCCGTTACTTGCTATGAGTGTGGTGTTCAGGGGCACTTCAAGAGGGACTTGTAACACCCCCAAAAATCAGGACAACGCAGCGGAATGGTAACATTGGGGTGCTACTTCAGGGCACAAGACATAAGTCACGGAAAACGACCCCTAAAAGAGACAGTTTAATAAATTTCCACATGTCATTATAATTAAAATCAGAGTTTTCAAATTATTTAATGGTACTCCAAATTATTAAGCGTTCAAAAATAATCCGCTCGACTCGATGCTCCCAATGCGTCCACTAGCAAAAATAACCAAGAAAAACATGCAAAAACGTCAACATAAAGTTGTGAATTCATAGGTTTAAGGAAAAGCAGTGTTGAAATAAAATAAGAAATGTCTTTGTAAGAAAAGAAGCGTTTAAAGTATTTCAAAGTGTTATATCTGAAATCCTAGTATTGATTCAGAAATCAATGTAATGTTTAGTAGTGGACCACAAGATCGAAGTAATGGAGGACTATGACATAATCCTAAGTCAAAACAAATAAAAGTTAGACAAGAGAAACACATTTATGCATCAGGTCTAAGTAATATATTATTGCCACTAAGCTCCTGAACCCAAAGCTTAACTAGTTTTGTGCCCCTAATGTATAGGGATGCTTGCCACAACCTACAAGTTATTCTCAATGTTAAATGCACCATGGTCAACTTGTGACCAGAAATTCCAGGTGGGGATTGTCAGTCCCGATAGATCTATCCAACAACACTCGACTCACTACAATAGCAATTGACGGTACATGATATAGTAGGGACTTAATTGCAATAGTGGTAAACTAAGGCAATAATATTCAGCAGTAATCTGGATTAGCGAAACAGTTTAAAACAAAACACTTGTGTCCGTAGTAAAACCAATCATGTATTCCGGACCCCGGTTTAAGTTTTATAAAACAAGGAGAAATAGAAATGGGGGCTATGAACTCACAAAGTATTGAAAGGTAATTGTACTGTAGTAAAATATATGAGTTTGTAAACGAGCATGTATTCCCCTCGCGGGTTTATAAAACATTGAAAAGATTGAAATGCGAGACTATGAACTCACAAAGTCCTTGAAAAGTAATCACATTGTTATAAGATAAACGAGTATGTAAAAGATTTTGTAACAAGCATGTATCCCCCTCGCGGGTTTATAAATCATGTAAATAAGTAAAAGGAGGGCCTATGAATCTCACCTTAGAGGTTGAATTGATGATAAATAATCAGGTAAATGGCAGAAAATGGTATCACGGAAATAACCGAAACCAACCTAAGTAAAATATGGGTCGCATAAGTACCAAGTACTTTAAATTAATAAGCCATTGAATAAATCTATAGTTTGATATAGTCGCACTATCGTTCGGGCTATCATAATTACAGAGGTCATACATAGCGTAGAGGAGCTATGATGACTTTAAATCGTAAATCCAAACAACTCTTCAATACGCCATCCCAAGATGGCCTCATTATGAAATTCCCAAGTAATTATAAGCACTTTGATAACCACTCCAATATTCTAATATAGCATAATCACCGACTAATCGTTTTAGTAAAATAATATATTATAAAGTGAAAACGTTTATAAATTATACTTTCGTAAAAATGACCTAATCTGGTCGTTTTCAGCCGTTCCCCTTTTCTTTACGTCCACGTCTTCGTAGTAGAGACGAGCGATCAAATATTACAATTTTTAAGTTTTTAAAGATTCTGCCGATAATAGTAAAATTACTGTACACAACATTCTCGTTTGTCGTTTTAATTAAGCGTAAACTCGTAATCCGCGATAACTTATATCGTTTGTAACTCCGTTTTTATCGATTCTTTCGAGCACGTCTCCCGTAATTGAAAGTTTTATCATATTATGGGATTTTATAAAGTATAAGTATCTGTGGTGAATAGTACTTTTTATAAAAAATGTTTTATAAAAGTATAACTATCTTTAAACTTGTAAATGGCGTTATCTTCTTCGTTATTAAACGGTTTTTCGAGTTCTTTTATGACCCATCGATCCTTGTGACATGTAGTTTTTTAATAAAATCATAAACAATATATTAAAATTTTAAATTACAAAACAGCCCTAAATTATTCTTTCCTAATGTTTAAAACTTGTTTTATGTATTAATTAGTTTAGTAGTTTACTTAAAAAAAACTAATAACCATATATTACATATGTGGTACTTATAATAAAGTCCAATATCATCCCTAGTCCTTTTAAATTCATTGTAACAAGTTCAACCCTTTTACTTTCATTATTTTTCAACATGTGAAGATTAAGAAACATTGAATATAACCCTAAAATTAACCAAACATGTTTAATAACTTAATCCCATAGGTTAAATACTTTTTATTTTTACATTTTCCATGGTATATAGGACCATATTATATTAAGAAATAAGTGCATATAAATCATAAACATAAATAATAACGTCATTTTCATATTAGAAAAGTCCCTAGTGGTTATTATGCGTATCTGTTAACATGTAATACAAAAAATACATAAGAAAATAAAAGTAATAAAGAATTAGGAAAACCATATGAATGTATAGGAAGTGAAATTAATTCTAACCGTGTTTAGATTCAAATACAAAAGCTTCAGCTTATTAACCCTAGATAAGGTTTCCAAAAACCCTAATCTTTACTTTTTCTTCTTAATACTTGCAAATGGTGAACCAAAGCTTGAATATGACTTAATACATCTTAGGATAGATGTATAAAGTGATGTATGGATTGTATAAAAATTTTGTATGGATTGCTTAAGAATGTTATAATGCCCTTGGTGTTTTAAGAGAGAAAAAATGAGAGAAAAGAAAATGAAATTTGCATGTAAAGAGGTTATGGAAAGATCACTTATGCATGCTTCTATATATCTATGTATAAATATCTTCTTAAACTAAACATGTTACTTTCTAACCCTAGGTTAAGAGTTAACCTAACAAGTTGGTAAAAGGTTGTAAGAGAGATCTTTTATAAAATATCTAGATATTAAGAAAAGTTTGAAAAGTCTTGGTCTCATCTTATAAATTTCGGCATATATATATATATATAAGATGTAATTTTTGATTATTTTGAAGTTAATTGGGTATAATCGTGGGTATTCGTTTATGCGTAGAATAGGTTTTAGAACTTCCGGTATGCCTAAAACCGCATTTTAATCGTGAAACGTTAAGCATTTAACGATTAGCCAAAGTAAAAATAAGATGAACAAAGTTATTAATTATCCTCATAATAATCATATAACACTTGCTTGATGTAAACATTTAATTGTTTAATGCCCGTTTACATTGTATGATCATTTTCAGTCTACGTGATTTAGCTTAACGATTAAAATTAAAAGTGAACGCGTACGAGAAAAAAAATAAATAGTGAAATTAAATAGTATTGTAAATGACCTGAAAATATGGAATGTTACAGTCCTTCCCCGTTAAATGAGCCTTGTCCTCAAGGCTCAAGTTGCGACATTTGACGAAGGTACGGGTTCGGGAAAAGATGGGGGATATTGTCATCCCGAAATAAATGTTGATGAAGAGGTATGTGTTTAAGGTGACTACTCTAGCATGACATGGACTTTTCACTGAATCATAGGTAATCAGTCTATCACCAAATATACATATGTGAAAATTAAGCTATGTATATTTTAGGTCCAATGATGTAAGTGCTCATTTTCGTCAAAATAAGTGTTGATGTAGGAAATTATCAAATAGTTTTATAACGAAATGAAATAGTCAGACAGTAAAAACGTGAAGTTAGCTTATAGGGTGGACAACAAAATGGTCCTATAAGTTGACAATCGAGATGTTTGTAAAGCGATAGGTCATAACAAGTATCAAGAATATCCGAACAAATGCAGAAGTAGTCAACGAAAATGAACGTAAAGATTTATTCAATCAATAAAATGAACGTAAAAAGTCGTGTTCTAAAGGTAGGTGCTCCAAGGTGACACGTATGAGGTGACAAGTTTATTGTCGTACTCCCCATCAACGGAAAGACTTACAAAATGATGGATTACGAAACAACATATCCTTCAAAAGCATAAGAAGAGTTTCTAACTCAGAGTCGAATGAAAGTAACTGTAGAAATTTACAAAATATGCCGAATTTTTCGATATCATCAAAAGAGAATAAAAGTAAAGTCGCGTAAAATGAACGAAGTTAATAGTAAGAGATCAAGAAGAGAATTATCCATATTATAGGTATCCATATATAAATACCAGCATTGACGCTCAAAGGGAGTAAAAATGAGAAATCAGAAGTAACACAGAAATCAGAATGTTTTAATATTTATATAAAAGATCGAAATAAGGGTAAATCGTAAGACGTCATATTATAGACGTAAAAAAACGAAAATCATAGTCTAGTATAAATAATCATTATCCAAGTAATAAGTATTGGGATGCAAAGAGAGCATAAAAGTTTACCTGGGAGCAAGCGCGCACGGATAACGGAATAAAACAATGGAAAGACTCTATATTTTGAAAAACATGTCATAGTCTATGTTTTGAAAACACCTAGTTCTCTATGACTTTAGTCTGATACCAAACTGTAAACCCCCAAAAATCAGACAAACCGCAGCGTAATGGGTAACATTGGGGAGGCTACTTTCAGGGCACAAGAACATAATCACGAAAACGACCTCTAAAAAGAACGTTTTTAAAAATAAATTTCACATTCTTCTATTAAAATCATAGTATACAAATTATTTTAACTTGTTGCATTAGTTGGTTATACTAGATGCTGCATGGTTCTTATACGTGTTTATAATATATTAAGTATATTATTATCGGTCTTATATATGTACTAATGTAAACTCTGTTTGAGTGTTACAGATACAGTCATGTCATCGGATTCGGCATCATCCGAGGTTACATATACGTCTATATCATCGCATGGGGACCCGCTAGCTTGGGCTGTGGACTTCTTCAGACTCCAGGAGCCCGACTCACCGGAGGCTGCACCGGCACCACCGGACTACGTGCCTGGCCCTGAGGAGCCAGAGCAGGCACCGCTCTCGCCAGATTACGTACCAGGACCAGAGTACCCCGAGTACTTGGCCCCATCTGATGAGGAGGTTCCCATAGAGGATCAGCCGTATGCTGTTGCTGATTCACCTATAGCCTTATCTCCAGGCTACGTTGCTGACTCAGATCCCGAGGAGGATCCCGAGGAGGACTCTGAGGATGGTCCAGTAGACTATCCAGCTGATGGAGGTGACGACGATGATGATGACTCCTCTGATGATGACGAGGAGGAGGAGGAGGCTTCTGAGGAAGAGGAGGCTTCTGAGGAGGAGGAGGCTGAGGAGGAGGAGGAGGAGCATCTGGCTCCGGCCGACTCTGTTGTTGCACCTGTTGTTGATCATGTCCCCCATTCTGAGGAGACAGAGCCGTTTGAGACCGATGAGTCTGCGGCTACACCACCATCACCACCAGCATGTCGTACCACTGCTAGGATATCTATCCGACCAGAGGCACCTGTACTATTGCCACCTGAGGAGGAGGTCGAGAGACTTCTTGCCTTACCTACACCACCACCCTCACCACTCATCTCATTATCACCACCCTCTGCAGAGGAACGCCTTGCTAGGTGTTTAGCTGCACCCGCACTTCCATCATCACCACTTCCTAGATTACCTCACCCATATGGTAGCCCTAACCATGTGCGTGCACCCCCGGGCTTCAGAGCTGCCATGGGTAGATTGAGAGCTTCATCACCATTACCACCACTCGTACCCGCAACATTACCACTACCACCTCTACCATCACCTCCACTGCCACCCCTACCATCACCACCACTACCACCCCTACCAGACTCATTGTTTATACCACCAGTCGACCGCAGGGAGGATATTCCCGAGGCCGAACTACCACCTCGTAAGAGGTTATGTCTTACTACTCCCGCATCGAGATATGAGGTGGGGGAGAGTTCGACTGCTGTCCCTAGGCCTACTGGAGGTCATAGGGTAGATTATGGGTTTGTCGGCACTCTGGATGCCGAAGCTAGATGACAAAGAGCTAAGGCAGTCGGCTATGGGATCAAAGATACTTGGGTAGACCCGAGAGAGACTGCCGAGGAGGTTGCACCATTGACCCTCGAGGGAGTCAACACTAGGGTGACTGAGCTTACTGCAGTTCAGGAGCAGGACACCCAAGAGATTTATGCTGTGATTGAGGATACCCAAGATCGGCAGACTCGGATATATCAGACGGTCGAGACATTGGTCGATGATAGTCAGTACCACTATGAGACTGCCTGACTTTTAGATCAGGAGGCTCTAGTCTCCCGAGAGGCTTGGGCACACTTTATGGGATTTAGTTCGGTTGTCCACTATGAGCTTCAGGGATACAGGACACACGTTTGGACGCAGGATCACCGTATGGATATGCAGGATTCATTGATCGCAGCTCTGACTGCACATGTTTCATCACTCCAGGGACATCTAGCAACGGCTCTAGGAGAGATCTGAGCACTTCAAGCTAGAGAGCAGGCTCGTGCGGATGCTCTCGAGGGCACCGGTAGTAGTTCCTAGGTTATTTTCATGTTCATAGCTATCATTGTAGCCGGCTAAGTATTATGGGTTTCATTCCCAGCTAGCTCGGTAGTAGGACCTGTATTGTTTTTATTTATTTCTTGTATCGAACAAATCATGTATGTTTTCCAACTATATATGAGATGTTGTATTATGTTATGTTGATCTCAATTCTGTGATGTGTTGTGATCCCAGTCATATTATGTAATCACTGTGTGATGTGATCTTGTTATACATTGTACCCATGTCATGTTGAGATGTTTATAAAAACTCACGTGCTTTATTGTTGTGATTTAGAACAACATGCCACCAAAAAGAACTGCAAGAACTGCAAGAACCGCAAGGGTTGCTGCTGCTACTGCTACGGCTGCTGCAGCTGCTACCCCAATGACTACTGCTGCTATTGAGCAATTGGTCGCTGACAGAGTTTCCGCGGCACTTGCTAACCATGACACTCTTCGAAACAGCACGAATGGTCATGGCGATGGAAGCCACAATTCTGGCACTGGAACCAGAGGAGCTACGCGCACTCCGCGTGAGTGTACGTACAAAGATTTCCTGAACTGTCATCCACTTAACTTCAAGGGTACTGAAGGGGTAGTTGTGCTATCCCAATGGTTCGAAAGGATAGAATCAGTGTTCCACATAAGCAACTGTGCTCCAGAGAACCAAGTTAAGTTCGCAACTTGCACTTTCATTGGGAATGCCCTTACTTGGTGGAACTCTCACAAGAAGGCGGTTACACAAGAGGTTGCTTATGCCATGGACTGGAAGGCATTGAAGAAGTTGATGACGGTCAAATACTGCCCAAGGGGTGAAATCAAAAAGTTGGAAATCGAACTCTGGAACCTAAAGGTAAAGGGTACTGATATCCCGAGCTACACACTGCGTTTCCAAGAGCTTGCATTGATGTGTGGACGTATGTTTCCTGAGGAATCTGATGAAGTTGAGAAGTATGTGAGTGGACTTCCTGATATGATCCGGGGAAATGTGATGTCATATCGACCCCAGACAATGGAAGAGGTAATCGAGTTTGCCAATGATCAGATGAACCAAAAACTCATCACTATTTCTGAAAGGCAAGCTGAGCAGAAGAGGAAGATAGAGTTTAATGCTGGAAGCAATCAGGGGTACCAACAACAAAACAAGAAACAGAACACTGGGCGAGCTTACACTGCTGGGACTAGTGAGAAGAGAGAGTACACTGGTTCATTGCCCTTGTGTACAAAATGCAACTATCACCACAAAGGACCATGTGCTCCCAGATGTAACAAATGTAAGAGGATCGGCCATTTGGCTCGTGACTGCAGAAGTTCCGGTCCAAACAATAATAATAACAATCGTGGGAACTCCGGAGCAACTCAAAAATGCGATACTTGGCTATAGAGTGTGGTGTTCAGGGGCACTTCAAGAGGGACTGCCCTAAGTTGAAGAATGGAAACCGTGGTAATCAACGTGGGAACAACAAATTGCCACTCAGCGCAGAGGTTTTTGTGGTGGGCAATGCCGGGGACAAACCAGACACTAACGTTTTTACGGGACTTCCTTCTAAACGACCGCTATGCTTCTATTCTATTTGATACTGGTGCCGATAGGAGTTTTGTATCCACTTACAATTTTGCTCATAAATTGATATCACACCCACTACACTAGACATTATTATGAATGTTTGAACAAGCCGACTGGAAAATAATAGAGGATAAAGACACTATCATTCGGGGTTGTAGTTAACTTCTAAACCATCCGTTCAACATCAACTTATTGCCCGTAGAACTTGGTAGTTTCTATGTCGTAATCGGCATGGATTGGTTGTCAAAGTACCCGCGGTCATTGATTGTGCCAAAAAGATCGTTCATATTCCATGGGGAAATGAAACCTTAATTGTCCATGGTGATGGGAGCAACCAGGGAAACGGGACTCGTTTGAACATCATTTCATGCACTAAAACTCATAAATACTTGCTGAAAGGACACCATGTCTTTTTAGCCAGCATTACAGCAAAAGAGACTGAAGACAGTTCGAGATTTTCCTGAGGTATTTCCTGAAGAATTGCCGGGTCTTCCACCGACTCGACAAGTGGAATTCCAAATTGATTTGATGCCTGGTGCTGCACCTGTAGCACGAGCACCGTATCGATTGGCTCCTTCCGAAATGAAAGAATTGTCAGAGCAACTGCAAGAACTATCCGACAAGGGCTTTATAAGACCCAGTTCCTCACCTTGGGGAGCTCCGGTCTTGTTTGTCAAAAAGAAGGACGGTTCATTTCGGATGTGTATCGACTATCGGGAATTGAATAAACTAACGGTGAAGAATCGTTATCCTCTTCCCAGGATTGATGATTTGTTTGATCAACTACAAGGATCCAGTGTTTATTCGAAGATAGACTTGAGGTCGGGTTATCATCAACTCCGAGTACGTGAACAAGATATTCCAAAGACGACATTTAGGACTCGGTATGGTCATTACGAATTCCAAGTGATGCCATTTGGTTTGACAAATGCACCTGCGGTATTCATGGACCTCATGAACCGAGTGTGCAAACCATACTTGGATAAGTTTGTAATTGTCTTTATCGATGATATACTCATTTATTCAAAGAACAAGAAAACATGAAGAACACCTTAAGTCAATTCCTAGAACTGCTTATAGGAGGAGTTATATGCTAAGTTTTCAAAATGTGAATTTTGGATTCCTAAGGTACAATTTCTCGGTCACGTGATTGACTGTCAAGGTATTCACGTGGATCCTGCCAAGATCGAATCTATTAAAGATTGGGCATCTCCTAAAACACCAACGGAGATTCGTTAATTTTTAGGTCTTGCCGGTTATTATCGGAGATTCATAGAAGGGTTCTCAAAGATTGCTAAGCCAATGACCAAACTTACCCAGAAGAAAGTCGCCTTCGAATGGGGTGACAAGCAGGAAGCAGCTTTTCAGCATTTTTGAAAACTAAGTTGTGTAGCGCACCTATCTTAGCTCTCCCTCAAGGAGCTGAGAACTTCATTGTTTATTGCGATGCGTCACATAAAGGATTGGGTGCGGTATTGATGCAAAACGAGAAGGTGATTGCTTATGCATCACGTCAGTTGAAGATCCATGAGAAAAATTATACTACTCATGATTTGGAACTTGGTGCAGTGGTGTTTGCTCTAAAAATTTGGAGACACTACTTGTACGGAACCAAATGTACGGTGTTCACGGATCATAAGAGCTTACAACACATACTTGACCAAAAGGAGTTGAATATGAGGCAACGTCGTTGGTTAGAGTTGCTCAGTGATTACGATTGTGAGATTCGTTATCACCCGGGGAAAGCAAATGTTGTGGCTGATGCTTTGAGCAGGAAAGAGCGAAGTAAACCATTAAGAGTGCGAGCCTTAGTTATGACTATTGGCTTGGATCTTCCCAAACAAATCTTAAATGCTCAGACCGAGGCACAGAAACCAGAAAATCTCAAGAACGAAGACGTAGGAGGTATGATCAGGAAGGATCTACCAACGGAGAGGTTGGAACCCCGTGCGGACGGAACCTTATGCTTAAATAGTAGGATTTGGTTGCCATGTTATGGAGATTTAAGGACCGTGATCATGCACGAGTCCCACAAATCAAAATACTCTGTCCATCCAGGTTCGGACAAAATGTATCAAGACATGAAAAAGCTATATTGGTGGCCCAATATGAAGGCCGACATCGCCACCTATGTTAGCAAATGTCTGACGTGTGCCAAGGTTAAAGCTGAACATCAAAGACCATCGGGATTGTTGGTACAACCCAAGATACCTGAATGGAAGTGGGACAATATCACCATGGATTTTGTCACCAAGCTTCCTAAGTCACCGCAAGGTCATGACACTATTTGGGTGATTGTTGATCGACTCACTAAATCTGCAATATTTACGCCAATGAGAGAAACCGACTCTATGGAGAAGCTGGCAAGGTTGTACATAAAGGAGGTAGTTGCGAGGCATGAGATACCTGTCTCAATCATCTGTGACCGTGACCCTAGGTTCGCATCACGTTTTTGGAGATCACTTCAAAAGGCTTTGGGTACTACCTTGGATATGAGTACTGCGTACCATCCAGAAACTGATGGACAAAGCGAGAGAACCATCCAAACCCTTGAGGATATGCTACGTGCTTGCGTGATCGACTTTGGAAAGGGTTGGATTAATCATTTGCCATTAGTCGAGTTTTCATACAACAACAGTTATCACGCTAGCATCAAGGCAGCACCGTTTGAGGCACTGTACGGTCGGAAGTGTCGTTCACCTGTTTGTTGGGCCGAAGTCGGAGAAGCTCAACTCACCGGTCCAGATTTAATTCAAGAAACGACCGAGAAAATCATCCAGATCAAGCAAACGATTCTAGCCGCACGTGACCGACAAAAGAGTTTTTCCGACTTAAAGCATAATCCGATGGAGTTCCAAGTTGGGGATAAGGTTATGCTTAAGGTTTCACCTTGGAAAGGGGTCGTACATTTTGGCAACGAGGGAAGTTAAACCCTCGATATGTTGGACCTTTCAAGGTATAGGAAAAGATTAGACCCGTTGCATACAAGCTTGAAATCCCTCAAGAATTGAGTAGGGTTCACAATACATTTCATGTATCCAACTTGAAGAAATGTTATTCTGACGAACCATTAGCTATTCCATTGGAAGGACTACATATTGATTATAAACTCCAATTTGTGGAAGAGCCCGTTGAAATTATAAAACGGGAGATCAAACGATTAAAGCGAAGCCGTATACCACTCGCTAAGGTTCGCTGGAACTCTAGGAGAGGTCCTGAGTTCACATGGGAACGTGAAGATTCATTCAAAAAGAAATACCAACATCTCTTTACAAATCGGGCGTCTTCATCCACTACAACGTCTTAAGCCTTAAGGACAAGGCTCATCCAACCGGGGGAGACTATAACACCCCGTATTTTTCAGGTCATATTACGACTCCAAGTTTCATTATGTAACCATCTTCTTTTATTACTTAGCCGTTTCGCGTAGTTAAGTATCTAAACCGCATTGGTTAAATCGTGTATGTACCAAAAGTCATCATTTGGCTAGGAGCATTGTCTAAACTTATTGAGACCTTATTTGACCACTTCATGTTGTCATTTACAATATTTCTCGACAAGAAAAGTTTCTTGTTTAAGTT